>CCAG010012837.1:0-10479 GCA_001077435.1 Glossina morsitans morsitans | reverse complement strand
AAAAAAAAAAAAAAAAAAAAAAAAAAAATAATTTAAAATTTATATATTTGTACTTGAAATGAAATGAAACTTAGCATTAATGTAGATGTGAAAACTGAAAACTGAACAAAACGAAAACAAAATCTAATCTTATTTAATTTAATATTAATGGATTCTCTCTAAGCATACATATATTGATAAACATCTGCGCATTTGTATAACAAATGATGCATTGAATGATAAATTTTATATAAAAAGAAAACAAAAATATTAAAAAAAAAAAAAAATACAAAAAATACAAAAAATACAAAAACAAAAAAAAAACTTATCTGAGTAGAAGACGAGCATGAAAAAAAAAAAAAAACAAAAAAGAGCCCACACACATAACCACAACAATATTATAAATGTCACAAATGAAATGAAGAGAAGAACAATAATTATAAAACAATTCGGCGGCTATAGTCGTCAGTCGTCGACATTTTTAACGGCTTAATAATATTAATTAATTGCGTCATACGTGCTTGCCCGACCTCGGCGGGAAACGCGAACAGAGTTGATTTTTTTATAACATTTGGAATAAATTTCAAATATTTGCATACATGAACAACATACACACATACGCGCGTACGCTAACTAAAACTATAAGACCAACCGGGAGATATTCGACATGTGATTATGTAAAATATGTCGGGTTTTTTTCAAAACTTATGTTTAAAAGGACACCAGATCATCCCCTGATACATATATCGTATGTTATTTTTGTCGACAAAACAGTTGGAAGTTTTTGTTATTGCATTCACTTAACAACTGCCTGCGATGCGTGCAATAACAAAATTCATTTTATTTATTGTCGTTATGTTGTTGAACTTTGAAATGAAATAACATAGATTTCGTTGAAATTGAATTTGAAACAATTTTTTTTTTTGTGCTTTGTTTACAACTTTAAGAAATTTGAACAAAATTTTTAAACAATATAAGTAAATAAATAGCTTTAAAAAATCTCTTTGTATTACAACCATTTCACACACAAACACACACACACACATACACACACACACTAGAAATAATTATCAATTAACAAAACCGCAACTTGTATTCTCTAGGAAAAGAAAAACGACAACAAAAACAAAGTAAATAAATAAATAAATAAAAAATAATTAAATAAATAAATGAATATAAATATAAATAAAATCAAATTACAGAAAAGTACTGCATACAATTTTTATTAAAAGATAATCTAAAAGTAACATTGAATCTACATAAAAAATACCAACATTATGCCTAAACAAAGATACTGACTGATTTAAAAAATAAATAAATAAACAAATAAATAAATAAACGAAATTTCACTTCACATTAAGGAAAATTCATTCGATATTTCGATATACGTTTGTTTTATTTAAAGGTTTCCATTTAGCGATGTCTCGCTCTCTCTCTCTCTGTGTGTGTGTGTGTGTGTGTGTTAGCGAAAATTTATACAATCATCCCAACGTATAGAAGAGTAAAGAAGTATTCACCGGTTTGTTGTTGTTTCATAATTTTTAGTGTTTGTAGTGTAAAGAAATAAATACAACGGACCCTTGATCAGCGCGACTATCAGAGTCCAAGCGTTGTCAGAATAAGTAATAAGAAAATTCAACAAGAACTCAATAAATTCATAAACGGGAACTGTTGAGATCAAAACTTTGTCTAGAAGAATAAATTCACTTTTATGATATTCGGTCCATCCATCCCTCCATCGATTCACCCGCACACATATATTGCGTGTTTGCAAAAATTTTGAATCAGCGACTTTTACAGATCAAAATGATAAAGGAATGGGAAATACGAGTGCACATAACCGTGGAATTCGATAATTTTGTCCTTTCTCTACCTAGAAGAACAGTTTTCCACGTTAACTACGCAGCGCTCAGTAAATGCCGCATTTTCGGCTTTCATTACTTTTCTGGTTTAATTGGGAGAAATTTGTTGCCGGAGCCCACCAAGCACGTTCAGAAGCTTATGCTTATGACGCTGTTCCATCGTATCGCAATTGTCAGTCTTGGTTTCAACAGGTTAAAAGTGATGCCAGCAGGAAGACAATAAATTACAAAACTTACTGGGATGAAAACCGAGCACAAACTCTCAAACAACTTTCGAAAAGTTTAGCAATTGACGAATGCGGTATTTTGTAGACGTTTACATGCGAGAGGGAAAATGCTATTTTGTCCGCTTGTCGCAAGAGATTGTCCGGGATACACTCTTGCAACTCGAATGGGAAGTTCGGCTACATACAGCGTACTCACCGGACATGGCGTCCCCTGATCGGTGCATGGATTCTTGCCAAATAAACTCTCGCTTTGTTGCCACGAATACGGTACAAAGTTGTAGAAAATAATGGGCAAATATTTTGATTTGATTTGTATCAGCATATAAAGTACGAAAAAATCGCAATCGAACCATGGAAAACATGCGAAAAGAAAACGAACAGCTTATTAGCCAAGTTATTCAAGAAGAAAAAATACTAAACACTAAATCCAATCCAATAAATCTAATAATCTCTGATCTGATTGCAGGTGTAAAATAATTTCCATACGCATACATACGTAGAGTGAACAAATAAGAGGGTGACCGCTTGGGAGGTGGTTAAATGAGGTCTTCATCGCCCACGCAGATAAATTACAAAGATTCAAAAATCCGACAAGACCGTCTTTTCTCACGACAATGAAACGGGAAACGTGATTCCAATCGTTTCTCAAGAACTTTTCAATATAGTCGGATTTATTTGCTGGTTTCGCACAAACAACGTTTTTTTGTTCGACTCTTCGTCGAACAATATACGCAATCCGTGTATAATATTTTTGTGATCGTAGAACTGATGACTTCCGCCAAAAGACATCTACTTTGAAATCTCTCTTAATCTCTTAAGCTGCGAGGAAATTAGGAAACAACCTCGTTAGGTGTGTTCGTTCTCCTTCTAATATCAATTTGGTAGATATGATAATAAAAACAAACCTTAGTAAATTATTTATTAAAGTAAATTTTCTTCTTTATATTTTTATAATATAATTTGTATTATATATATATATACATATATATATGTAATATATGTAATATATATGTAATATATATATATATATTGAATTTACTCTTACGCTATAAAAATAAAACAAGTGACGTACATGCTATAATTCATTGATATGAGTGTAGCTGCTACAATATGAAAATGTAAGAGGAAATGCTATGTAAAATTTATTTATTTTTTTTTTTTAAATTTAAATCATTACATTAAACTGAAGAAAATACACTATTTCATATTTTTCATTCTTTGTTAAATACATATATATATGCAGTTTATGCATTTCTACTGAACATATTCAAGAGCGGATTTGAAAATGTTATGGCAGGCAGGGATGGTTGTAAACGCATTTAAGCGATGACCGATTGCGGGCTATTTGCTATTGTTCCATTGTGGATAAAAAGCCGAAATGTGAAAGCAACGACTAACCGGACAGGACAAAACGGAAGATTTCTACTACTATCTTATGGCAAATGATATTCACAAGGAAATAAGATTAAGTAGAAAATTAAAGATAAAAAATAACACACAATCGTGTGTAAATTAACTGCTTTTTCCTTATAGAATAGATGTTAGAATAAATATTTATCTATATTCGGATTTATATTGTGTCTTGATATGCACGACAAATGACGTAAGCAAACTTTTATCTTTTTATTATTCGCAAACATTGCATTTTTTATATGGTCCGCTCGAACAGACCGTAGATAATTCAGACTACATACGACCTTCTTATCAACTATAATATATATATACGAATTTGTTTTCATTTATTTATTCGTATCAGATATATTTATAATTATCGATACTCGGAATGAATAATTCCTAGCATGTAGCATTTTTTAGACACAATTACTTTTATATTGCTGTATAACACTGCAAAAATATAGCTCGCATTTCCTCCCTTAAGTGAACAGTGAATATTGGAGGGATGTACGGATGTATATTTAGCTTGTATTTCCTCCCTTAGACGGATGTACGGATCTATTTACTTGATTGATACGGATTAACTGTGGATTGGAATCAATCTCAGTAAATCTTTTAAATATTACGATAACATTTGTTTGCACACTTTCAACAAAAATTGCGCAGACGAGTGTAATATAACATTAACATGCTTTAGGTTCAAGTCGTATATTTGTTTACTTAATATGTATAAATTATAGTATGGAATAAAATTTATAGGAACAAGTGAATAAAGTAAAGTTGACTTTTTATCTTGATTGTTTAGATTTTCGAAACGAATAGGTGAACAAATTAACCATAATTTGGTTGAGATCAAAGACTCGCTTTCAATTGCAAACCGTGAGCATGCTTTTGTCTGCCTTTTAAATATATATCATACTTTACTAGGCTTACTCGCGATATCTACGTCTGGATATTATCACCGAATATTATGAACATTTATTTAACTATAAGAAAGTGCAGTTAATCGCTTGAAGAAAAAAAATTATATCCGACTCGTGCTTTGCTTGGATTCAAGAGAGCGAGATAGATTCATTTAATCGTATATCGTCTATATTTTTCAAATCATATTCTCAGATATGCCTGATCCTTGATTCTATTGATAATTGCTTTTTGGACTTGATGCGTAGCTTTCATTCAAGATCAAAGTCAATGCTATAAAATTTGAAAAGATGGTAATACAACCATATTCAAACTTTTACTCACAGTCTTGGAAGTGTCACGATCTCATTAGATAGACGGATAGACGTGACCAAATTTGTTCTGCTTTTCACTCTAATTACGCTGTGTCGTACACGCATTCCAATACGTTGGAAAGATGTCATCAAAGTCATGCACAATGCAAAGTCGGATTTATCAGCTGACATCACGGATTACAAAATTTCTATTTAACTGAATTACTTTGCAAAAAAAAAAAAAAAAAATACATATATATGCTATATCCAGAGTGCTTAATCTACAGTCATCCCATGCAGTGATTCTCTAATGAGATACGTAAAAGCACAGTAGAGATTTATTAACTCAATAAACTTAAATATATAGAAACTGACATTTTGAAATTTTTAACTTACATATACATATAAATATAAATATATACACACATATATACATATATGTGTATGTATATAATATAGCATACATTTATATACGGTATACACTCTTTCTGTGCATACTGTATATACATATATAAATATTTATATAACATATATTTATATATAGTGTATACTCCTACTGTAGAACTACGTTGTTTTCTCTCCTGCCGTTTTCTCGAAAAACAAAATTGTGTTTTACAATTTGACCAAAAGTGTTTTCATTCTCCAAATAATGCGAACTTTAATTTTTCATTACTTTTTGCAAACATTTTTGACGAATTCTAAAATTGATTTTTACACTTATTCAATATGCAGAAACCTTTAACACATACGAGCAAATGCAACTAAATAACAATTTTCTCCTTTTTGACTTTATTCAAAAACAATTTCACATAATTATTCACATAATCATTTGTATATATATCGTTTATTATTATATCTTTACAGAGGCAAACACGCACATATTTAACGGATAAGACGAAATTGTATGAAAATATATTACACAGTTATGCTGGCATATATAATATAGTTTTCCGTCTTTCTCATTATCATAAAAAAAATCCAAAAAAATCCAAAAAAAAAAAAAGAAAAAAGAGAGAAAATGTTGCAAAGATTTTATGGAAAAACAAAAACTTAAATAATGAAGAACGCAATAATTCGAGACAATTTCCATAAGATTTCTATACAAGCACGGAAGCCTTGCGCTGCATTCTGGTATTTACAGATGTGAAAAGAAATCATTTTTCTTCAAGGCTCTCGCACCTTTACATAAATGCCATTCATATACATAAATATTGGAAAATGTCTCAAATTATTGTATAGTTAATGCCGCGTTTCGTAATCGTTTGTCTCTTTCGGATTTTTATGTATTGTAATTATTATATTTTCTTTTATATATTTTTCCGTTTAATTTGCAGTTTAAATGTATCGTCATCATCATTGTCATCGTTATTGGTTTTCTTTTTTTTTTTTTTTTCCTTTTATTTTAATTAATAAAATACTATGTATAGGTTATGTGTTTTTTTTTTTTTGTTTTGTTTTTTCATTTTCGTATTTTTATTAGAATTATTTGATTGAAAATTAAAACTTAAAAGCCTTTTTTTTTTTTAATTTATTTAATTACTTTACATATATAAGAAAATATATAGCAACGAGGCAACAGATGTGCATGCATGATGGATGTCAGATTGATGGGAGTTTCATATTTAGCTTTATTATGATTACTAAACGAAATCTAGTATTTTGGTTTAATCATGTCTGAGAGAAAGAAAAAGAAGAAAAGAAAAATAATTAAAAAATAATTTTATGAAATCAATGGAAAACGCAATACAAAATAAAACGTATTATATACTTTTAAGCGCAAGGCTAAACTATTTTCTGACATGAACACATTTAAGTGAACAAATTGAAATAGAAATTTGGAACGTTGTTGTAGGTTTCGCTTAGGCCATAACCGTGTATCCAATGTAATGTATTAACAAATTTAATTCACACGCACACATACATACACACACATACACACACACTCGCAAACCGCATAAAAAACCATAGCCGAGTGAGAAGATGACAGCGTAACGTTAACCAACGTTGTTAAAATGATTTTCCAATGATTGGAATATACTTGAAAAACATCACTTCGCTGAACCCTTAGCAAGCTATAATTCTCCTTCTGCGACCAGTATGCAGGAGCTGCCTGATCCTGAATATTTCCTATATTCACCGCACCTAAAGAGCACCGCTCACTCGACCAGTAAATACATACGTGTATTTATATGTGTATTTTATAATTTCCAAGTTCGGGAACTTTTCAAATTTACATACAATCACATTACAATGATAGGCAACAGTTTATTAATAATTATTATACCTATCAAAATAATATGATATAGAAATCTTCTACATCCAGTTCCAAAAGGATTACATTGTTTCTTCTACATATATTTTTGTGTCTATGTCCATTTGCAGCGACGCGGCATAAGACGATTTTTCTCAATGTAGAGAATAAAAAAACCCCGATTCCTTTTCATGCAAATCGATTAACGAACCGGATTTGTCCACACTATTACGCAGCACTTGATGAGATGACCAACGGAATTTGATTTGTGTTGAGCGGTATTAGCGAGCACAATTAGCGAACACTATCAAATGGAATCATTTTGTATTGAAATTAAATAATTGGAATATTTATCAGCATCGATATATTTAGAAATCATCTTTAAAGATGCAAGTTTATTATTACAAATTAAACGATTAACGATCGTTTTCGTTATTACTTCGCAGAATCGCAATCCAGGCTAGTAGCACTATCTAGCATTAATACATTGCTTTCTCTAGATAGAATAGTTTCCCAAGTCTCCGTTCTCGCTAATGATTGTTTCGTAGAATGATGTTTTTAGTTAAATCAGCTTTGAACGGATGTAGGTAGCCTCACTTTAAACATAAACTTAAAATTTAACTGTCATTGAAAAGTTTCATATTAAAAAATCACTCGCAAGGTTATCCTTCTCTTACAACCTTGTAAAGAACAATACATTCTTTAAGCAAAAAAAAGCTGTCAGTATCTTGTGTACAAATTGATTATCCTATATATGTACATGTCAAACAATTCGTCAACTCTTTGCAGGCAATGGTACGAATTACGACGCACATATATATATATATATATATATATATATATATGTATATGCATTCCGGCTTATTCATATCATATATTGATTCATTATAATCACGGGCGAACCCTTCAACTACGGAGAGAAGAAGTATTAATATTTTGGTGATTAGGGGCGACTCCATTCGTTAACCAAATTTACTGATTTTCGCAGTTGATGCGAAAGTTTGTTTTATTGAGCGAACACTTAAGACTCAACTTGGATTTTAAACTTAAAAATTTGATGCCATTACATTGAAAAAGGAGGAAGGTATGCTTTTTAGGATTATGCACATGTCTCCGAAGCAAAATCGCCGATTTTCAAGCGATAAGAAAAACAATAGAAAACAAGTGCTATGTTTTTGGGGTAACAATGAATGAATATGACCTTCAGTGCGTATTCCTATGCATTATATATATTTTTGATAAACCTGATGATGATTCTTAGTTAAAAATACGCTTAAAATCTTTTTCATTTCATTGCAGTCGGTCAGTCGGTTAACGTTGGTAATCTGTAAAAGAATTTTGAAAAGTTAGATGGAAACTAGAATTAAATGACGAAATCATCCTAAAATGGAACACAATATATATGAAAATGCGTCGCTTTAATCCAATGAAGAATGAAAACAGTAATTTTATTAAATTTGAAAGGAAATGAAAGAAAACGGTCGCAATCGATTAATCGCTAATGCCCTACGCAGATCTCAGGCTTTTGTGTACGACGTTTTCCTCATTATACTTCGTTCACTTTTCCCCATTTCATTACTCATGTCAAAATTGCCTTCTTTCGATTTTGTTCGTAGCAACAATATATTGGAAATGTTCGGATTAGTTCTACTGCTCCGCAATTTAGATAACATATTCATAAGCGTTCGTCTCCATTTTTCGTACCAATTTCTGATAATTGACACCATAACACGTTGATGCTATCCAATGGAATTATATGTGCAAAGGAATGACTAATGGGTTATGGCAGAATTTTAACGATTACAAAAATGAAAAAATGTATTATTTGTCTATACATAGGTCACCGTCTCTCCTTTTCTTATGAAAAAATCAATTTGAAATAAAGAACTTAAGGAATTCTTGGTAGTCGTCGTGTTCTTTTTTTTTTTTTTTTTTTTAGGTAATTACAGAAATTCATTTTCATTTTTTTCTTTTAACAATTTTTGTTTTTTTTTAAATTATAATTTTTTTTTTTTTAATTATCTTTATGTGTCATATTAGATTTCAAACTTTTCAATAATAATGCAAAAATATTAATAAGTATTTTTAAATTGGTTTTCCTTTCCTTTTTTTCTTTTAGGAGTTCTTTTTTTTGTTCTTTTAAATTAAATACACAATACTTTAAATAACATTTTTTGGTTTTTGTCTTCAGATGTTTGGGTTTTCTGTTCGTGGATTTATTCTTGATAGATTTAAATTATCTTTAAATATTTCCTTGGTTAAAGTGTATTTTATAAAAATGTTACCTGTTGATAACATCAGTGCTACTATTTTTATAACCATCACTGAAAGATAGGAGGTTTATACATTTTGTCAAAACGTTTGCAAAGCCCAGCAAAGCAAGTATCAGAGACCCCATAAAATATATATATTCCTGATCAGCATCAAATTCGTAAAAGATTTAAGCATGTCCGTCCATACGTCTGTGTAATGTCTGTTGTAAACATTCTCCTGTAGCATTGGAAGTTCTTCCACGTAGGTTGGTATTGAAAATGGGTTTAATCGCTCGAAGGACACACCCACAGCACCATGTAAACTGAGTACACCTTTGTTTTTCAAAGGGAATGAAAATTTGTGTTTTTTTGCTCATTACGCATAAAGTGTAGCAAATCAATGTACAAAAATTTGAACGCAAATTCTATGGGTGATGGTATAGCATTTGTGCACAAAAATGGAAAAAATTGATCAAAATTTCATTATTTATTCAATACCTTTATAATGCGCAAAAACATGCTTCAAAAAAACCCGTAAAATGTACAAATTCTTGACCAGTTACAACTCTTGAATGCATCTAAACATGTCCACCTGTTCATCTGTCTGTTTGCGGAACTTTGTAGTATTTGTGGTAAACGTTCTCCCGTTAGCGATAACGAAGATATCGCCTAAAAATTTGCAAAACACTTTTCACTTGGTGTAAACTTTTCAAAGGACACGCCTACGGAGCCCATACCCTCTATGACAAAATCTTTTATTTTGAAAATAGGAGAAATCGACTGCGCCCTCTCCATATTATAGAGCATGAGAATTTTATTCTTTTACTTCTTCTGTCTTTTTTTGGGGTAAGCGGTGATGGGTATAAAAGATTCGATCCCGACCGAATTTAATTAATTTTCTTACTTGTTATTATTATTGTTGTTTCTTTGTTTTTGCATATATATATATCTATATATATATATATATATTTTTAATAATTGTGTTTTACTCTTCATTTTTCTAGTTTATGGTTTTTATATACCTGGTGTATAAGTGGTTTGCTCTGTGGTGTTTAATGAGGTTTGTTCTGTGGCGGCCGCCACTGGGGCACCGGTAAATGGATTAACCCCGGTTGCTGGTGGTTGTGGTGGTGGCATAGCAAAGACCGGTTGCCCGGCCGTATTGTTCGCATTATTAGCCTGGTTGGCAGCAGGTTGTGTTAGTGATGGCTCATCTAAATCGACTTCCTCCTAAAATAATATAATAATGCAAATGAATATTACAAAATCGTATCGTGCTATCTTTAATATATACATATA
>CCAG010012835.1:0-29246 GCA_001077435.1 Glossina morsitans morsitans | reverse complement strand
ATTTTTTTTTTTTTTTTTTTTTTTAAATAAATCATGCATAGAAAATATAAGCATTTCAATTAGCTCCACAAAAATCATCAACACGAAGAAAGCTTTTATTATAGTATATTAGAAAAAAAAAAAACCTTCACCAACCGAACAACTTGAGGTGACTTTATAAATGAAAGTATGCTTTTTCAAAGGCGATGCTTGAACATTATTTATTTAGCTGGAAGCACTTGATCTTTCGAATTTACATTATATGAACGCAGGTAACTGTAGGCAACAAACCCATTTCGAAAAAACACAACACATTATCTTTAGATTTGTTCAGCATCCGAGAATTCAAGAACTATTTTCAATTCTCTCCTTACTCTATCTGATCACTAGTATAAATATTATGCTATGCCCTCTAATTAGTTTCCGTTTTCACTTAGGAATAGTTTTTAAGAAAATTGTTATAATTTTAGATCAAGATACGCCGATCACAAAAAAAATCTAATAACTGTCGGTTTTTTTTAGAATTATATTATTAAAGAAATATCACGGGTCAACCCTATTTACAACCATTTGCAACGAAGGCTTCATCTTTCGTCTAATTGATAAATTAAAAATCCTTTTTCCTTTTTAAATCAATTTCAACAAACTTATATGCTTATGTGCTATCCAAGTATTATGTACGCATACATGCTGATGATGAAAAGGAAAAATTTGACAGCATTACTGCATCTTTTCGACTTTTTAGATAATTCCGGAAGATATTCTATATCCTTTGAAGTCTATCTCCCTCGAAAGACAGTCTTGCAGTAAGTAGTCTTGTTTTTTCAAAATGAGTTTGCTTTAATAAAAGAGTCACACGAATTTCATAAGATTATGATTCAATATTAATTGAATTTTGTTGTAATTGATGACAACGTAAGAAACAAAAAGACTTAAAAAAAAAAAAAAAGAACAAATAATAGCACTGATTTTCTTGTTTCTTTCTTTCTACGCAGATCGTTAACTTATAAAATGCTTGAAATAATTATTTTATGGGGAGAATTTCTACGTACATTTAAGTGTGAATACTGATCATGTGATTCGTTGACTGGTGGTTTAAACTTTCCACAGCAAAAATTGCAGCAACAACAGCAACAGCAACAGCAACAACAGCCGGTCAATAATGTACAACAAATAACTAGCGCCTGCAAGGATTGAAAAGATATCGAAACAATTATAAATGATAATCATATCGAAATGGAAAGGAGAGCATAATTAATAATTTGAGCATTACTCTAACTGCTGGTGATGTTACTACAAAGTATGCATTGACATTTTCTTCGCCAAATTGTTCAGCTATATACAAACCGAGTGAACCATAATTGTCATAAATATTACGCTTTGTTTGGTCGCTTAATATCGAATGCGCTCGGTTGACTTCCTTGAACTGAAATTATGAACATTTTATTTATATTCTCGTATGGGTTGCAAAAGCAATTTTTTTTCCGCATGTACCCAAAATTTATAACAGTATAATTGTAGTTTGAGAAGTAGGTCTGGTCTCTCTCTTACTTACTTCTCAAAAATAAATATGTTATAAGGATTTTGAAAATTCTTTTATTTGCATATACTTTCGTACTAAGATAGACTGTTATATGTTTTGGTTACATAGACGGCCAAAATTATATATTTACTTTTTCGGCAGCTTCAGCATTGTCGGGATTTTTATCTGGATGGTACTTTAAAGCAAGTTTTCTATAAGTCTTTTTAATATCTTCAGCGGTCGCTGTTTTAGGAAGTCCTAATATTTCATATAGGGAATCACCCGAAGTACTGAAATAATCATTAAATATACCTTTCTATCACAAACATACATCTATAAATATAAATATATATATATATATATATATACAAAGGTTAAATTAATTGAACGTTTGACTTAAAAGATATGTTGCACACGTTTTCCTTTTCTTATTTGCATATTTTCAAGGCTTGTAACTAATATGTATAGCAAAGCCAGAAAAATTTTTATGTATAAAATGTGCCCTTTTATTTTTTTCATATTGAAAAAAATGTTCATTTCATCATCTAAATATATTCTAAATATATACTGATATACAATTGTATGAGAGAAAAAGATAGATTGATAGAATAATTATCATCAGCTACAGTTACATTTCGATACGTTTTAACAAGACCGTCAAGTATATATGTCGTCATTATTTAACGGATTTATAATCGAAACTTTTTTGAAACACTAACTTCTTTCTTACTTTCTTTTTTACATTCTTTCACTAATCAACCTATAATGTAAAAAAAAACTAAAGTAAACAGAGAACGATATATGATGTAGGACCTTCTAAGTAAGTAGGGAGCCAAACACTCATTGTTCAGTTAGCAATATAATCGCGTAGCAACGTACGTAAGGCAAACGCAGCCAGCCTTTCTTTATTTCATTTTTTTAATCTAATCGCGTAATCTGGCCATTCCATAATAACCTCGCATAGTTTATCGCTGAAAGAAGAAATTAAATAAGGGTAAGAAAATATGTGTATGCCTGTGTGTGCGCGTGTGTGTGTATGTGTATGTGCGCGCGCGTTTGTGTACAGAATTTATTTTGGCAAAATTTTAATGTTCGTTCGATTTTTGGCATATATGCCAAACGATGCTGAAACCATTGGAAAGGGCGTAAATTGTAAAAAAAGAAGAAGTTTCTTGAGAATTCCATATCGCACATCAATAATAGCGTTTTAGTTGAATTTATGACACACACTTCTTCCAGCCGAGAAATGGACTTGACGCGAACGCAGCAATGCATAGAAGCATCAATCATTTTTTTATTACAAGTTCATGTTGTAATGGCTTCAGGGCCATGAAAGCGTTCCAGAAATCTATTAGCAAAACACGATTTACGTCATATAAAATATACATGTACACACATATACTACATATTCTACATAAGTATCTTTGCCAAAATTGTCGATGGCTTCGATAACTTTTAACAAGTAAAGAATATATAATATTAGTGTAGGGCTAGAATAGCAGTATGTACGTGTGAAAATAAATCTGATTTCCCTGCTGAATTGATTTATGCCACCGAACGAATGTAACTTATGTAAAACAAAATTCGTACAAACGTAACCGTTTTTTTGTTTTAACTACAAGTTAACATTAACGTTCTTACATCACCTTTACTCAATTATATTAAATTAAGACGGTTTACTGTCTACTACTGTCTTTTAAATATTATTCCGCATATATTATGTACTTAGTTGAGTATTTACAATTAGATTTTTGCTTAGTATGTTGTTGGAGTGTTTTGCTGAGTGAGTATTTTCCGTTTAAAAATCTATGCCTTTTGGAGAAATTGATTTAGAATTTACCTAAAAGATAAATATCTACAAATGATTTCACTTTAAGTAACTTTAAAATAATATGAGACGAATGGAATTTTGATACCATTTATTAAGGTAATACGATTCGGGAATCCATAAACAAGAATTAAAAGTCGCAGATTCCAAAAAAATTTCCAAATCGCCTGACCGAAAAGATCTCATACGATGCTATTGGTGTAAAGGTGTATACTTTACTAAGCGTGCGTAAAGCGATTTTATCATATCTACGTAGGTCGGTATATCTTTTATTTCAATGTTTTGATAGCTTTCCTAACAACTTAAACAATCCGAAATGTAATTTTTTATTTTTATACACTACACCACTTGTGCTACAAGAGTACATTGGGTAGTGCGAATGTACGTAATACCCGGAAGGAGTTGGGATAGAACAAAATTTTATTATACCGACCGATTCAGAAGCATTTTCCGACTCGATCTAAGCTTGTCCATCCGTCCATCCGCCTGGTTTTCTTGCATTCAACCTACAGGTCGCAATTTTACAGATTTTTTTTCTTTGTTTCATATGTACATTTATTTGCAATGGATTTTTACAATAGTGAGCAAATGGGCCAATCTTGATTCTCCAATGAGAAAAAAAGTTTACAATTTCTAAACTTATTTTTATATACATATGGAACTTATTTTAATCATATAATGATTAACCAGTATATACATATATTTACAAACCTACGTATTTAAACTCGCTTTCTAAATGGCGGGTCTAAGGTATGGTATATTTTCAGCCTACTTGTCTCTCTACCGCTATTTAGGAAATTTATTGCGAGCAAGTTCAAATGATGGTTAAGTAGATCAAAACATCGACAACTGAAGAAGACAATTTCCTCTTTTACTATGGGAACGCCTAAATCCTTACCAATATATTTGTTTATCATAAACCGTGGACCCATTGGAATTGTTCGCAGCGCTCCAAAGTTATATGCTATATATATGTACAGAGTGAACTTTGCTTTTTGACCAATCAGCCAATATAGACGTTTTGGTTTTATTTCCAAATGCTTTTTTCCAATCGTCTACATAGATGAATGCCTTCGCAATCATCCCTTTTTACAGTAAACGGGATTTGCGTACATTTTTAAGAGTTAACGCGTATGTTCCATTCTTCTAGCCGTATACAGATCGTACAAAGATGTGTTTAAATAAGCTGCGTGCAATTAAAGACGTGTCATTCGCGTGTGTACCGACAGTGACGTTTTTAGGCAACGACATACTGGACGAGATAGTGTACTCTGCCAAAGAATAGATAGTGTAGTGTGCCAAACTCAATCAAAACCTTGCTTCACGTCCAAGAACACTGCTGACCAGCACTGCTTACTCTCGAACGCATTGCTTACTTCGTTAGCAATTCGATGGCATTGTTGAGGCGTGCGATGCTTGTGACAAATGATATTCAGGCCCTATATTACTACCATTTAATATTGGTTGCCGTTTTCGTAGCAATTATTTTTCAAAGATCTTCAAGAAGGTGAGAATAGAAAACTTATTGGCCTGTAAGAGTTGATGTCATCCTTTGGCTCCGCAGGCTTATGCACTATCACTATTTCAGTGCATTTCCATTGATCTGAGTAATGATTCAGTTTCAAAGTTAATAAGAGGCGTTATTGCTTCAGCACATATCTTGTCGTCGCCCAGACACTTTTCCTTGTTTAAAAGGGATATTTCATCGTCCTCATCCTTGAGGAATATATACATTTAATGGGTAAATCCATTCGCCAAGGACTACCATTGTAATTTTTCTTTCGTCTTCGGCATTTTTGAAAGGTAGATTTTCAGCATTTTAAAAAAGGAGTACCTGATTTACAGCAGGTGCACTTAAATCTTTTATCGGTACATTTCTCTTCGTTGCTCTTTTTTAATATTTTGTAGCATTCCAATGCTTATGATCGTCAGTTTTCGTTGCAGGTGAGTTTCTTAGAGAAATCGCGATACCCACTAATTTTTGAAATGAAATAAACGCTGTTTCAGTTAATTTTTATCTCGATTTAATTTAATTTTATTAGTTGCTGTTCTGTTCGATGTTTCCAAACTTTCTTTCAACTCTTTTTTTATTTTAATAAGGTTTCTAATTTCATCGGACATTAGAATCTTATTTCAATTCCCCGATTGGTATTCAAGTAAGGTTGATAGAGAGCATGCTTCGTCAATCGTGTTGCTAAAGGTTTCCACGACTTTCCAGAATTTAGTTCAAGCCCGTCCTTAATTAACCCTGAGGCTTACATTTTGCTCTATAAATCCTCCTTAAAATAATTTTTGTTTGTTTCCTCGTTGGTCACCTCGTAGATTTTGGGATGAAACACACAATACGTATCGGAATTAATTATTAGAGGCGACGGGTCAGAATTTAAATCATCAGACCCTAATATGTTTAAACGGTAAACGGGAATACCCGAACAAATAACAAAATCCACTAGATTTGGGATTTATCTTGGATGACATGCTCAGTAACTACGTCTTCCAGTAGAAAGTACGAAAAATCTGTTTTATTTTTTTGTAGACACTTTCTAAGCTCCTTGCCCTTAGGATTTTCGAGCCTTGAACCCCAGCAAGGATGTTTAGCATTAAAGTCACCTCAGCCTTGTTTAAGCAAGCACTTGACATTTTGATGAAATTTGAAACACCGACTTTTTTTAACCCAGTGTTTGGATCTTTTCAAAATAAGCGAAGTGGTGTAACGTACTTCGTGGTGGTCCGTGTCCGTTGTTTTTACTGTTTTTACTTACCCAAAACTAAAAATTGTTATCAAACTCCGTGAACCGTTAACCTTAGACAAAATAAGAACAAGGAAAATGCTTCAAATCCATTTCGCAATAAGGTTAAGTTGCCGATATTGAGAGTTAATACAGTTGTTAATAAATTTAGTTTGCGCGCATTCACAAAACGATTGAAAAATTTTCATTCACTTTGACTTTTCTATGCAACTTATTTTTATGTCTGCGGCGTTTATTCAGCAATATTTATAGCTTAGCACTGCATTTCTTTTTAGTCGTCAGTACGAGATGAGCATGTTGAAGAATCAAATTGTCAGTTATCTTAATTTCTCACACGAACCGATTCAAAGCATATATGAACTTGTCTTTCAAACCATCCAATTGTTAAGATCTTTTTTCAACTGCAAACTTTTGTTTTCCGTTGCATTATAGAACGAATGAATGCAAGAATCTTTAACATTGCAAGCTTTGCGCCAGTGCTGCGGGCGTATTAACACAAAACGTACCGTTTAGGTCCAAATATCCGTTTCACGTACCGCAGGCGAGGCAAATAACAACAGTGAAAAAATGTCATATATTTTGCGAGGAAAGCAAAAAATACATGACACTTTTTCTCCGCTAATAATTTTAATGGGCGTACCCATTCATTTAAAAACATATATAACTCTCTTTATATGGCTGGGCAGTGAAAAACCGATATTTGCGGTTAGCGGCCGTTTTGGGCAATTCGGCGGTTCCCACAACGAATGCATCGAAATGCACCATAAGATCATTTTTCTTCAATTGAAAGGTACAAGGTATAATCCAATAGTAAATTTTTGTTGCCCCACCGAAAATATATGATTCAATGATTACGCTTAACAATCGCTACGTTACGTCTTCATAACAATACACATTTACATATAAATTCTTCGGCATCAAATAACTCCACGCGATAGGCCGCGTTGCAAAAATTTTGCCGAAAAAAATAAACAAGACTGAAATAATACAATATAATATACATATATACATATTGTAATATAATACAATATCCGTAATATGCAAACGCAAATAAACTGGTTTTTAAGACTGAGTATGCGCTGACAGTAAAACATCGGATGGCAAGATATCTCTATATAATTATTCCTTTCTATTTAAATGGCGAGAATCGTCGCAATCCTAGACACAAAGCGTTATTTTATATGTTGCAATATGTTGCTTTGCTTAATCTCCACAAATATTATATTTGTTTGATATGAGTAATAACGCCAGGAGATTGTTTCCTATTTGTGTAACACGACGACGAACGGTCGGAAAGAAGTGAGGAAGGAGTCAAATTGTGAGCGTAGCCTACCAGTTGTTTGCTTAATCGGCAAGGGTCATACCTTTACCAACATTAATACATTGAGGGATTATTTGTTGTTATGGTTTTTTTGATTAACGATTATCCAGACTTGATTATGATTTCTGCAATATTCCGTTACTACGAATTGCCTTTACAACGTCATTTATTGCCGAAACTTGTTGTTACCTAATGCAAAGTCCGGAATGTGAGAATTCGAAGGACACAGTTCAAGCAAGCAACAACACCCAGGAACTAGTTAGTCACTTCTATTTAAGCCATTGATAACTGCACTGCACTGCGTTACGAAAACAAAGGCAATGAATGTACATATAATTACGTTTTCAAGTGTGGACGTCAGAATCAGTAGGCAATCCGTACAAATTTTGCCCTTGACTCAAATACTGGGGGACTAGGATTGTTAGCATTTATACCAATCGATCCAAATGCTACAGCAAGTTTTGTAGAACACAATCCAAGAAAATTCCAGCCCCTGCAATTATGAAGTCAGATCGAGTTAGGAAAAGGGTACGACCATTATGAATGAGAGACAGTTTATAGATCATTCAGAAATGCGACCCTGTTTTTGTTGTTGATATATTTCCTTCCATTCCTTCATATAAACCTTACAACAATATGGTCAAAATCGATCTCCTTAAAACTTCAATTCAAACAACTTATTGGACTTTACCCTGTTTTGCTTGCTATAAAAAAAAATCGGGAAAACATTCAGATAAGCAGTGCAGTGCATCGAACGGATATTTATTTCAGGGAAAGGTAAACATCACATTATTGAACAGGCAATGAGAAAAAAACGGGTTACTCTGCTTAAAGGTGAGCAAGCAAACGTAAATAACGACCAAACACTACAAACGCTTTCAAGTTGATTAGAATTGCACGATTTAGATTTTCACTGCAGCGGAGTGCACGGTTCCACACTTAGTTGAAGTCGCAGGCTTGTCGATCTTTTAATTAATAACATCAATTAATAAAGTCCGTATAAATAAGCTGGCTACGAGCATTCGTTTAAAATGAACCAATGATAATGAAAGTTTCTTGACAAAATTTCTATTGTTCTCAAAGCCAATTAATTAGTACGGATGAGACTCGAGTTTGCCCCCTTTCATCTTGAATTGCACAAAGCAGTTTCAAAGCAGCTTATGTGATTAAAATTTTCCAAAAAAATATTACTTTCTTGATACGTAAAAGATTGCTTTTAACCCGATGATGCAACAAGAAGAAAGCTGTTCACGTTAAGACAATG
Organism: Glossina morsitans morsitans; assembly: GCA_001077435.1. Classification (NCBI taxonomy): domain Eukaryota; kingdom Metazoa; phylum Arthropoda; class Insecta; order Diptera; family Glossinidae; genus Glossina; species Glossina morsitans. The sequence goes on along the minus strand of CCAG010012835.1, from coordinate 20,582 downwards.
TACAAATTGTCGCAATTAATAGATTGAAGAATTTAATCAGTGAATTTTTCATAGCAATCATCAAGCATACTCGACAAATGGACCCTTTGACGTCTCACTTGTTCTCAAATTACAATTTTTGCAGCAATTATATCGGCCGTTAATGGAATACTTGGGTTTGTTTAAAATCTTTCTAGAGATGAATTAAATGAAATGATAAAACATATTTAAATAAGAATACACTAAAGAAGCGATGCATTACTCGTACATTAATTAAAGATATCGTATTATTCGAACATTTTGACGTGGAAACAACAAAACACATTCAAATTCAGGTTTTATATTGATTAATCATGAAAATGATTGAAAACACCCTTTCGATTGGGAATGCACAGGAACTTCTTCTCAATATAATCCCCTGCGCTATGCTAAAGAATTTTAAAGTTATTTTTATAGATTTTTATGTATGTAATCATGACGTCACAGTATACTGGAACTCGCAAAAGAATCTGTAAAGCTCCAAAAGTGTTGACAATCTTTCTTTATTTGAAAACAATTTTAAATATCTTTTTCATCTGGTCTAGGTTTTGAGATTCCGATGGCATATATATATATATATTTGTAGTAAAAATCTGAAAAATAATTTTTCGGGAATCGTCACAGTTGCAAGAAAACACAAGCATACGAGAATTGGTATAAATATTTCGTGAACGCGAAGCCTGGAAGTGCTAGCAATCTGCCCAAATATACGCAGATAATGTAGAGATGAGATAGGATAACCTCCACAAAATATCTGCAATAAGTTCATATTTTCATCCATAACTTTCGATTCCGTGACGACGATATTTCGGAATAGCTGCCATCCAGACGTTCGGGACGACCATCTGTACTTCTAATCTGAAAGTGGTACTAATCGATAATTAACGATAAAACTTTTATTTCACTTTATTTCCAATTTTTTCATAATTTGGAAAACAACGTGGTAATGTGTATTAGTCTGGATAGAATTGAGTTGGTCGGTAGTTCTAGTTTAATATTTATAAGGAATTTAATGTATCAAACAAATCAAATGTTCATGTTGTTCTAATATGATATAAGGATTTTATTAATCATCCAATCCAAAGCATCGTTTCGCGGTTAATCTATAAACTAAACAGAAGGAAATTCATAAAAATAATATAGAAGATTTGAAAAGCTAAGTGAATGTGACCCATTTTGTGCTAATATTTCGTATAATCGTCCCTTTTTTACAATAAGAAAATCATAATGAATCACGCATGCACACACCAGATTAGTAGGATAATAATAACAACCTTGAGTATTTACTTCACGTTCTTATTTCAATTGTGAAAGAAAACAAACACAAAAAGGTTATTTTAATTATGGCACAGAAATATGAGTAGATAAGTCAAAATTAGGAAAGTACATTTCCAAAGTCTAAGGAAAGGATGGTAAATGAAAGACATATGGAAAATGTGAAAAAAAATGAAAGAAAATGATAACAAATGTGTATATATACACGAAAATATTACTGATATTAACAGTAATGAGTCAGAAACACACTAACATTACAATAAGGAAAGCACAAACATTCGCTTACGACTGCATATTTTCATTATATCAATTCCAAGAAATGACATCTAGCGATCGAACGATAAAAATTACCAAGATTCTAAACATTTTAGGAAGCAATATATTTAAATTTTTGTTATGGTCTTGTACAGCTGCCGATGAAGAACGATACGGCCATGTGCAATTAACAAAGGTCTTATATAGCAACTAAACTTTCTTTGTGTAACTTTCAATCCGTTCGCTACTTGCCCTTGGGATTACTTAAGATATTCAATGTTATGTTTTTGGGGAATTTGAACGAAGATTTTGTCATTTTTTTTTTTCATTGCAGTTAATTTATCCTTCATGTTGGCGTGTCATTTAAGGGAATTTTGTAAAATTTTGCTTATTTGTTGTGTCAGCATAGAAAAATCAATTAACGCTTACTGCGCAGCCGGCTGTCCGCCCATCCTCTTCTTAGTGCCGCATACGCCACCAACAAAACACATACACACACACTTTGCATAAATACATACACAACACTTCTACACATCCTAGCCTCAACAACATTATCAATAACACAAGAAATTATATGCAGATGCAATGACTGCTTACGTCGCTGCTACTCTTTTTCACTTATTCGTTTCATCTAAGAAATTGTTCTCGACCAAATTTCTTTTCTAGATAATAAAAAACTTACGATAATTTTCGTTTATCCGAGCCACTCATTTCTTTTTGTTTATTGTGTTTCTTTGAATCAATTTAATTTACTTTCCGTACCACTTTTATAATAAATTAACTTCAATTTTTTTTGTGAAATTTTCCCTTTTTAATAATTACTTTGAAATTCTCAGCCTCTTTACACAATTTGCGAAAAAACACTACTACCACAAGCACATTCGCTCTATTGTGTGTATGCGTGAGTCAGTGATGTTAATGCATTGGTTTTTTGAAATTTCATGACAAATTTTCAAAGCGGAACTGCCAACATAACAAAAAATATTTGATTCCATATGTTCCAAAGTAGCATAAATTCTACTAAAACTGTTTATCAAAGAAATAAATTATATACAAGCAGGTCCTTTACAAAATACAGGAATATTAACCGTTATTATATGCTTGCTTTATTGGCATACCTGTTTGATATAGATAATGACAAACGCGTGTTAGTTAATTTTTCTAGTGTATATCAAAGAATATAATAAAAAACATTAAACTCGAAATTCATTTGCATTGGCATTTCCTTCACTTTGTTTCAATTTTGCGTATCTCTATTTTTTGAATATGTTTAATGATATCTCATAAATCATTATTGAAGGTAAAAATAATCTTAATAACCCCTTGTAAAATGCTTTGCGATAGGCGAAAAAATGCAGTTGGCACCGCACTTCCCGTAGAGTTGTTTACTAATCTAGCCGCTAGATTCTATATATATATATATATATAATTTTTTATATATACATAAAATTATATATCGTCAAAGTTTATTAAATTGTTTATTATTATTCATAATTAATTATATATGTTTATTATATTGTATATTATTATTATTATTACCCGTCCATGTAGGTAGAGTTTTCTCTATAGTGAGTGATCAGTCGGTGAAAGCATAACATTAGGCTGCGACCACCATCTGCATATTTCTTTCTCTTTCCCCTCTTCTTTCTGTCAGTCACCGTATTACGCGAATAGGAGACATCTCCTGGGCGACTTGTCATATTAAAAAAAAAAGAAGAAAAATTGGAATTAAATGACAATTTTCCGTCTTATCCGAGAAATATTCACTTGAAAGCAATATTTGAAATTAACAAAAACGTGCAGATGGTGCACGTGGGATTGTCATGTGTAATATTTCGAAATTTAAAAAAAAATTGTATTAGGCTTTTTTTTCAAATCTTAACGCCTTCATCGGTATTATTATTATTATTTTTTTTTTTTCATAACAAACTTGTGTATTTTCTTTACTTCTTTTTTTACTGGTTTTGTTCTCCAGGCAATCCTATGCAGGAAATGTAAATATGGAATTAATAATTAAATATTAGCGCTAATTATTGCTTTCAAGCGATTTTGAAGTAATCCCTAATGGATTTAAGATTATAAATTATTACCAATTGTCACTCCTTGTTTCCGTTCATGTTAGTCCCAGTCGGTCGTACAATAATGAATGACTTTTTATTAGTAAGTGTATTGAAACGCATGCACAAGTTTGCTTAGTTTCATTTTGACGTCACATTTTTCTTTGGCTTGTTATTTTCATATCGAGGATTTATTTTTCATATTCCAAATTATATTAAGCTGTGACAAATAACATCTGTTTTTTGTTTACTGTAAGATGTATTCTAAAAACACGTTTTATAAATAAATTGGGTAAACCGCAAATTTTTAACACACAAAATGTGTTTAAACCAGACGCCGCCAATACAGCAGACTTGCTGCGCTACAAATAAATTATGTCACGAAGGACGTTTAAGTTTGGGTTGTTCTGTAGGGACGGCTGCTTTAGTATTGTTGCCTTCGGTACCACAAATTTATTTTGGCGCAGTACCTAAGGAATGGGGAGCCGTATTATGGGGTCCTGTGCTATACTATGCTTTAATTAATTTGATAATACGTTTCATTCTACGACAAAACGATTATCAGGTATGTGTAGTGTAAGTCAAATTGGCAAATGGATAATTTGCTTCCTGATGTTTTTTTTACTTTTAGTAGATTGCAATACGAGCCTCCTTTCTTGGATTTGTGGGTGCGACCAGTATTTTGTTAATATGTTTTGCGCCTTGTGTTTGGAAACAATTTGGTGTTTACGGTTTCTTTATGGCCTTTTTTCATTACACAGAATTTTTAGCTATTGCTTGGTCAAATCCGAAAAGTTTATCAGCCGACTCCTTTATGCTCAATCATTCATGGTCTTATGCTGCTGCTGCAACTGCCAGTTGGTTAGAATTCATTTTAGAGGTTTATCTATTGCCCGAATTCAAAAGTTTTTATTATGTCTGGCTGATAGGCGTTGTCCTGTGCACGTTTGGCGAAATTGTGCGCAAGACAGCTATATTTACTGCTAGTATTAGTTTCACACATTTGGTACTGTAACCTTTACAAATATGTTTGGAAATTGATTTCTAAATAAATGCTAATATCTCCAATTTCAGGTGCAATATGAAAAGAGCGGCGATCACAAATTAATAACTCATGGGATATATGCTTTTGCACGGCATCCATCGTATGTAGGCTGGTTTTGGTGGTCAATTGGTACTCAGTTTATTTTACTTAATCCTATTTGTATTTTAATCTATACTGTTGTGAGTTGGAAATTTTTCCACGATCGTATATATTGCGAGGAATACACTTTATTGAATTTCTTTCGCAATGATTATAAAACGTATCAGGACACAGTGCCTACCGGTTTGCCATTTATTAAGGGTTTTATATTGGAATAAGCAATTTTATTATCCGCAGATATTCCTTCTCAACTTTCTAGTGTAAATAACTTTTATTTTCTTATTTTTATTGAAACAAAAATTTTTTATTAAATGCGAATAGCTTGTTAAAACACGATAATACACCAACTAACACAATTAGTTAACATTTTTTAAAGAAAAGGTAATTTATTAATCTAATAACTATACGAAAATATATGAAATATACCTTAAATGTAAATGCAATGTACATAGTGTTCTCTTTCAAAATAATAAATGACTCAGTTATCGTAGGAATTAAAGAAGGAGCATATTATGGATATATTTTCTTTCAAATATACAAACATGTCGTGAAGAGGAGGGCATGCGCGTACGAAAATGTAAATTGCGTTGACTGACAAAGAACGAACGATCTGGAGTACTCAATTTTCATGGTATCTTAGTTAAAGGGCGCAAATATTAATTTAGATCGATAAATATGATCAATTAGCATGACTTTTACCACGAAAGGAAGAATATTGGTTTTAGAAAATTGGAGTATTGATGATTGAAATAAAAGTGTGTGTAATAAAGTCAGCCATGTTCTCTCTTATGTTAATTGTAGGCAGTAGGTGGCTTTGCATTCATTTATAAGTTTAATGTTAAGGTGATGGCCATTTAATTCTGATGAATGGTCTTTAAGATTTGTTTCGCGAGAAGTATAATTTTCCCTCTATACCTATGAACTTTTAATTGCACAAACTTTTGAAATTGAATTTTAAAGGAAATATTAAATGATCTCCTCTGTACTTTTTGCGTGAAAAAAAGGGACATTTTTGCTTCGAATATGCTTGAGTGGAACGATGTACATTTTTGGTACATTTTTTCCTATGAAATTGCACTTCTGAAAATTCAATGAAAAAAAAAAAACAGGAAGAAAAGGAGAAGCAAATGATTAATTTTGCAGATTTTAGAGAAATCCCGCTAAGCATATATGTCGCCATATGAAGAAATTTCACGCGGATATAACCCCTAGAAAGGAAATTTTATTTTAAAAAGCAACAAGATTTTTTTATTTTCTCGCAAGAAATATTTATCTTGGTATCATCGTCAATAGGCCTAATCCGCTCTTCTAAACGAACCGAAAAAATAAAAAGTAATAATTAATATTCTATAAATGGCTCCCACGCTCGATTATTCAAACACTTCCACAAGTTACCCTCTCTTACACGTTGCTAAAGAAAAATATTGCCTTTTATACGTTACTTTGAACTTTGCCAAAAAGATAGTCACATGGACTTATATCTGCGGAAAGGGTATTTGCAACAGAGTTGTACTCCGATAAAGGCAATATTTTGCAGTTTGTACAATTACAAAATATATTTCCTTTGCACTCAATTCAAAACGATTGCAGCCGCATCGAACGATTCCTTCAGCGAAATCTTTAATGATTGTCTAATCATCTGATTGTCAAGTCCATCTTTTTTCTTTTGCATATTTTCGTCACTGATGTGCTAAGATGTTCGTTGAACTCTGCTTTTTTATAAATATTCGTACCATTCCTCATAAACTACTCATTGGCATTTTGGATGCTTCACTATCAGAGGCAGTGGATTCTTCTCAAGTTGATAGCGCTACAAAAATAATTCGTCCAACATAGAAAACCTGCCTGAGGCAATTTAAAAACTCTCGCTATTCGACGTGTTTCCATCAAGTCAGACAATACATTATATCTTATAGTAAATATTTACTTGTTTCATTTAGGCGTGTATTGAAAAGAAAGGAATCGATTTTCAAAATTAATTTTTATTTATTTTTTTTTTTATTATTTTTTTTTCCATAGAATTTCAGTCTTCTATATTATAAGTATTAAATAAGATCAAAAAATGTAAAAACAGGCTAAATATAAACGATTGAAGAAAATTTTGTTTTATAATTTTTTTTTCCCACTTAGATGGTGTGGCTGGCTAATTTATACCTAAAATCGTTTACAAATAAAAGATAACAAAAAATGAGGCAAACAAAATGGGTGGTGGGGGTGGGGAGGAGGGAATTAAACATACGAATAGTAATTAAATCAAAAGAAATTCTTCTTACGCGATTCACAAAAAAGAGGCATCTATAGAAAAACATATGTATTGTTGATTGATTGATTGATATTTGACCATAAATTAAATTGTTACAAATTTTAAATTTATATGCAGTAATGAAAACATTTTGCTTAACCCTTTTAAAACTTAAATGCCAAACATGGCAGTATAAAAGATATTTTGCTTGCATACGATCGAAATGAATCAATGGGGCAAACGAGTGGTGGCATATTCAACTTTTGTTAGTGTTTAAATAAAAAATTTTTGTATATCTCTTGAATGCTGCTTTTAAATGCTTTATGTTCCCCATAAGGTTTAGTTAACGTTACCATTATCATTGGAACTGTTGTTGCTGTTATTGACGGCAATAGGCGTTGAGTTGCTATTGCCCTCTAGTAGTTTTTGGATTTCATTTAAACTTTTCCCTTTTGTTTCTGGCACGAAGAGGAAAACGAACACTGCTCCCAGCAGGGTAATGCCAGCAAATAACCAAAACGTTTGACCGCTTCCGAGAGCCTCTTTCATATTTACGAATGTTTTAGTTACAATGAAAGCCAAAACCCAATTTGATGTGCCGGCGATAGAGCCAGCCACACCTTTAATATCCGAAGCAAATAATTCACCCATCATTAGCCAAGGCACAGGTCCAAAACCTATTGAGAACATTATGATGAAAACACATAAGGCGCTAACGGGTAGCCAACCCAAATTGGCAACAGAAGCGTTATCGTTGTCTTTCATGTAAAAGTAAACGCCCATCGCCACAGTGGAGAGAGCCATAACAATGGCGGATGCCAACAACAATAAACGGCGACCGAGCTTATCCACTACCATCACTGAGACAAATGTAGCGATTACTTGCATGACTCCTACTACAATCGTGGAGAGGTTCTCATCGATACCAGTTTCTGCATCCTGTAATCAAAATCAGAATTAATTAATATAAAAGGAATCATACGGTACCGTACTACCGCTATCGTCCTATCTTCCGTTTACCTTAAAAATGTCGGTAGAATAAAAGATGACCGCGTTAATGCCACACAATTGCTGAAAAAACATAAGCCCTAAACTAATGGCCAGAGCTTTAAGTGTCACGGGCCGCAGTAACGCCGTACCCACCGATACGGAGTTCTGTTTAATTTGTTCTTCAGTGGCTTTCAGCTCTTCTAATTCCGGATTATAATCATAATCTTTACCGCGTAACCATTGAATCGATTTTATGGCACTTTCGTTTTTACTTTTGCTAACCTAAAAAGAAAAAAACAATTGGATAATTCAATAATTAAGGGAATAAATACGATTATTAGTTGCTCCTGCGCGTCTACAGAATGCTTAAATGTGTCCAGATATAGTTGCGCTTCGCCCAAATTTTCGAACTTTACGGTGCGAAACCTCAACTAGGATTACCGACCGAATGTATAGAATGTCGAATGGTTACACGCGTCTACATGAGAGAGGGAGAGAGAGAGAGAGAGTATTTTGTGTCATATAATAGATTTATTCGAAACAAAACAAGTATCCGTTCGTCTTGAAGCTCCCTCGCCATGCGTCATGGAAATAATGCGTCGATTTTTATAAAGTCTTGTCATGAATTGTTCTGTGTTTTTGGGTATGGATTGAACAATATTGCAACAATGGGTTATGAAAAGCAAAAGTCATGACAGACCAAGTTCGAAGTTTGGTCGAGTAGAACGTATGAATTTGAATTAATTTTTATAATTTTTTTGCATTCTATAGAGCGCTGGAAAAGAGAGAAAAGAGACTGCAAAGCATTCATCACATATATAGCAATTTTGCTTTTTTCATTTCTTTTTCAACTTGCCAAATACGTGGGCGATTCCGGCATAAAAACGAATATGGCTCCGAATATTAATGGTATTACACCGCATACTAAACTCATGGCGAATACATCTAGGCCGGCACCGATGGCATAAATAAATAGTATGCCAGCTGTAATCATCAGTTGGAAAAAGCTGCCCAGTGTACCGCGTATGTCCTTCTGAGCAATTTCTCCAGTGTACATTGGAGCCGTAACACAGAAAGCACCACCCGAAATGCCCAAAATGAAGCGAGCCGCATACATCATTTCGACGTTTTGGGCCCATATCAATAAAGCCCAGCCCAAAGTGAAAGGTAATACCAACAATAACATAGTTAGCTTGCGTCCGATCATATTGATAAGAAAACCGATCGGTATACATATAAATGCGGCGCCCAATGTCATCGCTGAGCCGATCCAAGAGAAAGCGGCAGTACTGACTGGAAAGCCATATTCACCTCCAATTAAACGGTTTTGAGCTGGTGAAGTCCAACCCAAAAGGGTACCGGCTGCAAAAGCGCCACCTGTCGCCGATAACGCAGCGACATACTGAGGAAAAGTTTTCGATTCTATTCCAGTTGTGTGGACCATTTTGTTTAATAAATTCTGCTGCTCCTGCAATAATCACATGAAAAATATTTACGATATTTACGATATTTACGATTTTTTTAAAAAGTCGATATGCGAAAAAGATAGATAGGAAGGCGTAAAGTGCTTAATTGAACTACTGGTCTTTAAAGCACTGTTTAACTTGATTAGTAATAGATTAACCTTAACAATCTTAACAAAGATATTTTCGATATAATTCTTTCGATCGAATAGCTAGCTTGAGGCAACTCAAATCAATCACTGAAAATCTTAAAAAAACATGCCATCTTTGATCATGATGCAGTACATCGTTACGGGATATAACATGCGATGTGGTTAACTGAAGAAAAAAAGAAAGACGCGTGTAATACTTGAGCTTGATTGACATTATTTAAATATCGTCCGTCAAGACAAAGGTATACACAATATATATAGTTTAAGTCGAATTTTTGACTCCCATTCTGTATGGAGACGAGTTGATATATAGGCAGAATTTATTCTGAAAAATATGAGCGTAATATGAATGTATAGCAGTTGTTCGTCTGTGTGTACGTGACTGGAGATTATAGGAATACAATATTAGCTAAAAATATATAAATAAGGTTTTCGTGTAAAAAAAATCATAAACGATTTGAAATCATTTTTAAATGTTGTTAACGGTATAATGCAATTAATTAATATATATAGTTATATACACTTCACCTCTATGTATATGCAAAAGTCTATACAAGTCTATAAAATTCATAGGAAAACTTGTTTGATTTGCAAAAAAAAAAAAAATTTAATGATATTTCAAGGTCAATAATACGAAAAAAATGTTCATTATCTAGGCTAAGTGGAGTTGTTATCAATTCCTGTTTATTTATGATTGATTAAATTTCAAAATATGCGGTACTTTCTAATGCAGCGTCTGTTAAAGGCACAAACTACAATTGGACTAACAAAGCAGTTAGGAAAACACTAAACACATACTATGCGAAGCATCGGAAAGATTGATTAAATATGCCATATATAAAAATCTGGTGTTTCTTTACAATTCGTTGCTTCCTCACTCGACTCAGTTTCTCCGGCATGATAGCTTTGAAAAGGGTACTGCCATGATACTACAGCGATATTATGCGAACGCACAAGAGCATAAGTATACCCATTTTTCTCTTGTATTGAATCTCGCAAACATATCGTCTAAAAGAAAATATGCATTGCATTGAACTCTTCAAAGGACGGCGCTTAAGTATTTCTGCCGGCTCTTTGAGGGGCATATTTGTAGGTTGATAATGCCCTGTCTTTAATGTTGATATATGGACGTAAAGTGGGGGTTTAATAATAAATCGAACATTCTTGCCTTCATTTTTGGGACGTTGACAGTCTCAGCAACAGGCGAGTAACAGTCAGCGAGTAAACAGTCTAAATCGATCAAACAGTTTTACTTTGTACAAATATATACAAACTTTGTAGATTCGGGCGTGCAGGGTACTTCAAAAGAAATGACAAAACTTGTGCATTTTTATAGATGTGTTGGAGGTCGGTATAAAATGTACGAGGAGTTAATGTAGCACTGGCATAGGTGCTGTATTGCGAGGCGTTTGCCGGTAATGAAAAAGTAACAGCAACACAAACTTTTCTACAAGATCTACTGAAGACGCGTAACTGGTTGTTGAAGTTATACATATATATATATATATATATATATGTACAAAGCCATACATGAACGCGGCGAAGGCGCATTTTATACATATATGAATGAATGTTAAATTTTGTATTTATCATTGAGATGTGCGTACTCATTTTTGCATTACATTTGTAACACCGTCAGAACAAAAAATGCCGGTAACTGACTGGCGCGATACGGGCGTTTGGTGTTGGTATCGAAACGAGACTCTCTAAATAAAAAAAAAATAAACTCGAGATATTTTTTGAGAATCGTAGAGAACAAACGAAAACTGTCCCAAGAAGTTGGCGATGAAGAAATCCATGTAAGAAGTGGAAGAAATCTATTCCTACGTGTGGTTGGGTATCCAAGATTCGGTTTAAATTCGCTTCAAGTTGTTTGTATGTTTTCTTTTGTTTGCTGCTAAAAAGTTTTTCTCCCGTTTTTTTTTTTTCTTTCTATACTTGTTGACGCTTTCGTGCAGTTTTCACTCGGAATGCATCTCGTTTGTAAATAAAAGCAAAAAAAAAAAAAAGAAGCTTCAATTTTCTTGACTGCATGGCTAGTACGTATACAGTTTAACAGGCGTTTAACTGACGATGCATGTATTGAATCTTATTTAATTCAATTAAATTCATTTCAATTAAAGTCATTTCCTTTCCTACAACGACCATAACTTTTATCTTAAAATATTTTATCTAAAGACAATATGAAAGTATATATATATATATATATATATTGCTTATTTAGAAGCTTTATCTGGCTTAAATAATTTATATTAATTCACAAGATTAGCTTCCCAGCTAATGATGCATATTCTAGGCAGTAAATTTTACTTTACGTTACTTTACTATTATTGCACAACTTGCACAAAATTTGTTGCTCTTTTCCTGTTACCATTACTTTCGTAAAGAAAAATGAGAAAACAAAAACAATGATGATAATATAGTATAATAAGAGACAGTTTAGAGTAAACGAAAACGGAATAAGCGGAAGAACTGAACTGAACTGAGCTGAACTGAACTGATTTGATTCCAGGATATAAAATGTGGAAGTGTGTGAATGTCACTCTTCGAACAGTCACTTGGCGGACGGTGCTTTCATTCTCTTTTATAAACAATAAATTCCAGAGACTTAGTATAGTTTGCTGCAGCAATGTTTTCTATATCATATTTTAGATAGATTTCGTGTAAAGAATTCGCCAAAAACGATGTGGAATTCATAAAGAATTTGCATTTTTAACTTAACAAGACATATGAGTTTCTTCCAAAACAGAACATAGTAAAAGCATTGTAATCGGCTACTGCCGACCATTAAATACCCGACACCATCTCCGCTTGGGTGAAAACACGTCGATGTAGCGAATTTCGTCAAGACGTCTGCCAAAATCTCGATCAGAATAGATTAAATATAAAAGTAAATGAATGGACGCCAGATGGAGGACATACGGACAGATAAACCGATAAGCTTAGAAGTGCTTTCTGAATCGTTCGCTATTGTCAAAAATGGATTTGTCTTAAGTCCTTCTAGGCATTATATGCGCTTCGACGAAGTTACTATAGGCCGTTTCATAAGTGATGCAGATAAATAATAAAAGAAATTAATGTAAAGAAAAAAAAGAAAGGAAAGAAAATGATTCAATTCACTAAATACATTCCCATTACAAACATTTTGTATTTTTTCTGCTCATCTCTAAATATTTTCTTAGGAATGTTAAATGTTCTCTGTCTTCTTCCACGTGTCTTTCCATTTTTTCTTTTTTTTTCATACTTTTCTGCAAGTTTCTTTTCTTCTTCTCGCTCTCTTTTATAGTAACACATGTTTTTTGTTCATAAAGAAATGAGCAGATTGTTTTTGTCCATACCGAAAGAACTTTTGATTAGCGCGAATGGCGAAATCGATTTAGCTATGTTAGCCCGTTCTTCTATTCAATTACCTTCGGTGCTTTGCCTGGAAGAAAAAATTTACATCGAAATTTTCTGCCTCTTATGACGTTAAGATGAAAAATGACCAAAATCGCTAGTCAGATCGGCTCATAATTAATAAAAATCTAAGAATTTATACTTTTTTTCTTTTTTTCTACTTAGGATAGGGAAACGCTTCAATTGACTCGTAGCATTGCCCACATTAATCAGGAAACCATCTATGTGCAAATCAGTGTGTGTGTGTGGTTTAGAAAGTTACTCACCAAGTGCTGGCAAATTGCATGAAAATATGAATTCAGCTATCGAATATTAGCCCTTATTAACGGGTATCTCTTCTGTTTGAAGCGTATCATCGTCCGTGGTGTTTTAAGACTGTCGTGTTTAAATTATTTTTCTCAATTAAGTACTCAGTTATAACATGCACCGTGTCGTGCAAGTCGTTATTCATTTTCGTAAGCTACTAAGTCCACCTTATTAATCTATATCTTTTTTGAGTATGCAAGTAATCCTAATACTGCGAATGCAAACCTTATCGACCTTAAAAAATTATTTTTAAATGCCTTATCGTGTAGTTTCGCAGTTAAGGTATAGTTATGGATAGGATAGTATAGGTTATGGATGCTTTGAACCCTTTAGAATATGCGATGCACAATTTACCACCTGTAAGAAATTTTTTCGCATTCAGAAAAGGCATACGTGCTGAGAAGTTACAGAGAAATGTGTCACCTGACGATTTCTAACTTTTCTAATGCATTCGCAAATGCTTTTAGGAGGTGTTTTTGCCCTTTTGGAAGCATTTCCCAAGAGAAATATATCGGTGTCGCTTCCTTAAGATGTCCGTAAAAGAAACGTGGCGCTGAAAGCTTCCACCAAGAAATTAAAAACAGGGGATGAAGCTTTTGATGCAGCACGTGACATGTAAAATCGTCGACTTTTTCTTTGATAGATGCACCAAAAACGGTACCTTCGGGTATGAAATCGTCCACGAAAGGGAATATAGAAAAATATTTACTAAAGTGGTGATAGCCCACATTTTTTTAAAGCTTGTGTGTATTTTATAAAAAAGCTACAGTTTATCGCAAAGTAAAACAAGTAAAGAAGTTATATTCGGCGGGGGACGAATCCCGCATAGCCACCACTATGCTTTTCCCTATCTACTCGCCAAGTTCTTTTATTTGATACCCATATTGCTGGTATTATTACGAAAAACTTAATCGTGACGCCTACTATATTCACTTTAGAATTAACCCATTTTTAGGCAGATAATTTATCTTCATTTAAGGAGTGCACAAAATACTTTTAAACATTTGGTCTTAATTGCCTTACGATAAATAAGCATAAAACCTCCAAAAATCGAAAAAAAACAGAATTTAATCATTTATAACTTTGTGTGGGTGTGACCGATTTTTTCCATTTTTATACGTAAAAAGTACAATGTCTCGCAAAGTAAATGTTACAAATTTCAGCCGTCTAACTTTAACAATTTCCGAATAACGACCAAAAATCTAAAAATTTTTGTTAAAAAAATACGGAGTTGTGTTCAGTTTACGCTCCACTACGCGCTTCTGCTCTGACTAATTTGATCCATTTTCAATGCCAACCTGCGTACAGAAACTTCGAATGTTTCTACCAAATTTGAAGTCAATATCTTCGGTTTTGCGATAAGAAGAGTGCCAACAACATACATCACACAGACTGACAGACATGGCTAAATCAACTCAGAATTTCACGCTGATCAAGAATATATATGCTTTATAGGGGCTCTGAAGCTTGCTTTTGGGTGGTAAAGGCACATCTTATAGTGGAGGGTATAAAAAAAGACAAACAGAATAAGTATTAAAACTAAAAAATATTAGGAAGCATGCACATGCAAGACCACCTAAACCTTTAATTACGATCACAAAGGCAAAAAAACTAAATTATGGCCCCTGGCTGTCATGCACAGTTTCAATGCAACAAAGACAATTGAAGATTTTTGATATGGGTTGAAAAATGCTGAACTTTAGCACAAAAATTGACTTTCATGACTATATCCAGGACACGTGATTTTTGAGATCGGCACGCAGCACTGCCCAGAACGTTCTTTAGTGCACTTGGTACCCTTTTTTTTTTGTTCATTTAAACAAAAATTTGGGTAGAAAAATTCGTCTAAATCCGTAGATCAAGTTTGAAAGCGTCCTTGATCAGAATATAAATCCATTATCGTAATCGCTCAGAAAATTTCGAGTCAATTTAAAAATTTTTAAATATTTCTGTTAACAATTTACGAGGTATAACGATATCGATTTATAGGTTTAGATGTTACAGTCTCCCCACTTCCCTCCCGCATATGGTTTTAACGAAAGTTCGCAGATCAAATCTGCAAAATGACTCCCACTAAATGCGCCTACAACGTCCAAAGGGTTAAAAAATAAAAACTAAGAAGAAGAAAACCGAAATATTGTCACTACCTCTGGTTCGGGCTTAATGTGTTCTCGCAACAAAGAAATTTCATCAGTTTGCTGCTGATGATGAATGTTTACCGTTCGTCATAAGGCGCATATGCACATGCTTCACTTTGGTTATGGTCTGCTTTGTACTAATACTTTGTAATAAATTGTTACACTCAGATTTTCAACTCTTTTTAGGAAGCATTGAATGAATCAAATAATGGCAACAATGTAACACCTGCGTAAACTGCTTTTTTCTAATTTGTCAAGGAGGTGATTTGGAAATCATCTGCTTATGCTTGTCCATAACACTATATAAGAGTAGTTTCACCGGAAACTCATTAAAAATAATAATGTCCGATAACTTTGCCGTTGTTAGGGTTAATAAACTTTCGTAAAAAATAACAAGATAGAGTATTGCAGTCAATCACGACCGACTAATAAATACCCTAAATCACTTCGCCTTGCACAATTGTTGATTTGTCTTTGCCATAAAATATCAATAATTAATCCTTTCGGCCGCGTAAAGGCATACCTTTTCAGGTTGCGATAAGGTTTCGGGCCCATGTACTCCGGATACCATTCGGTTTTGAGCAATCGGTGTAACAAAATTTCATTAAAATATCTCGAAATATGAGTTCGGTCAGGTGTGTGTGTGTGTTAAATCAATTCAGAAAAGTAACTTGAATCGACGATACTTCTGGATCTGTTACAAATAACCCAATAAGTTTAATATACTCTTAACACAAGTAGCGTAGACCATTAAAATCACACAAAAGTCTTGAATCGACTTAGAGCGAATTATGAATACCAATCGTCCGACTCAGAAGCATCAAAAACGTGAAAATTCTCATCCCGGAAATATGCCAACATGTTCCTGGATGTTGATCCAAATTTGCCTATCGGGATCGACCGATCGATTTGTGGATTAATAGTGAAACTATTTTGCATATTCTTTGTTCTCTTCTGGAGATTGCTTAACGAGGTCCAACTAGATTTGATTCATTTGCAGGTGGATTCTATTCTGATAAGAGTGCATGTGCTAAGCTAGACGGACAACTGCATATGAACTAACTTCACAGTATCGTACAAATTTGCACTTGTTACATATCTATCAGTGTTATCCGTATCCCTCTGTTTACACTTCTTCACAATTATCTTTCTGCTTCGATTCTTTCGCTCATTCGTAAAACTCGCTCTTATTACGGATCGGCTAAAGAAGCGCCTTCGCGCTAAGCCCTCGACAATACTTGATATTACAAATTTTTTACGAATTCATTTTAATAATTTGTTGTTGTTTAGTGCTTTAAGTTTCTACGAGTCAGCTGGAAAACAGTTAATTGAAAAGAATATTCTTAGGATAGATTTTTAATTTGTACTAATAACGCGTCTCCCGAAATAATTAACGTAATGTAACGTATTCTATATAGTTTTTGACTCCATATTGACTATAACATGATCATCCAGCATCATCCAGCTGAACGTTACGCATATATAATTATGTTGAAAACAAAATGCGATGTCTTCCAGTCTTCGGAACGCAAGTGAAACGAAAAAATTAGTACGTTTTAGCTCTCGGCGATGCGTATAAATATTAAATCATCTAGTTTTGACCGCAAAAATGTATAGTTTTATGAATGGCTTATTAAATTGTTGCTATCGTGAAATGTGTTACGCGGAGATTCGCAAGAAAAAAAAGCAAAAATAATAATAAGAATAATAATATAAAGCGATTAAAATGTAGACGTCTATCTCTATCTGTTTCTTTTGAAAGACAAAAAAGAGCAAAACGCAAACCGCATAAACAATAAACACATTTCTACATATTATTATGTATACACATATGTGAAATGATCGTCCAATTTGGTGACTGATTTTCATAGATGAATAAAAGCATGCGTTTCGGGTGATGTGTTCATTAAAATGATGCTAACTGATAGCTAGTTAGTTATCCCCAATTCCTGCATTCGGATTTAAAAAAAAAAAAAAAATTTTATTTAGATGAAATTGTGCGCGGAGTTGGTACTCAAAATGAAAGATGGCAAGAATGGTTGGTTATACGAATACCAAAAAAGTGACGAAAATGATCGTTTATTTCGATTGTGCGGACTTGAAGCTAAATTATGAAAATCGCTGCGGAGCATATTCCGTCCTTGGTAATCAGTTTATTCGCGATTCAGTGAATAGTAATCCGATTCAGTTTCAAGTTAAGGATCGTCGTCAATCGTCAATATCAATTGCAATATGATTTGATATAATCAACTTTAAAGCTTCTGATATAAGGAAGAGCAAATTTGTAATCCGAAATCTTTAAAAATGCCATAGAATGGTCTAAAATTTCATTCCAGAATTAACGGGAAAATGCAACACTGCAGACGCTGTACAATGTTTATTAAAATGTTCTTGCCACTAATTCTTGCCCTTGCAATTTTATGGTATCGCTAGCGATACCGAAATTGCTTGAGTTCTGTATTAATATCATCATCGCAATATTTACCCTCAGTCAGTCCGATTGCTAAATTCGATATATATTCAATGTTCACACACATGCCTTTTTTGGCAGGATAGATGGGTTGCTTAGAAATCCGTGTAAAAAAAATCCGTGTAAAAAAATATTTTCCCAAAAACCGCGCAAAAAAAGTTGTAATGAAGTCCACATTACCTATTTATAAAATAAAAATCATTCATTTTCATTACAAGCAACAAATTTAAAAATTATTGAGCAGTGAAGTCAGTCCGTTAGTACATATGGCATATACAAATTAAAAGCAACTATTCATCGCTACTCGATAGTAAGCGTACGCGTTTATTACGAACGGGATCGAAAATGCTGTCATCAGTAGATATTTTCAGATACGTCTAGCGCAACTGTCGAATTTAATTTCTCCGTAATTAACGCCCTCTGTTAGTTTTTTTTTTTTGTATTTGTGGAGTCTGTTGGTAGCATGTTTTTTCCTTTTTTGGTTTATCAACTTGCTTATGTAATTCTTGATGTCCAAGTTTCGGTGCGGCACTGTCAAAATGAAAATTGAAAAAAAATGTGTTTTCCTTTTTGGTTTCGTGCAAAAAAAGTATATTTTCAAGTCCGCTCGAATTAAATCAGCTTCTATAAGACATTATCAAAATAAGATTTAAAAAAAATGAAAAAAATTATTTTGGCATTCGTGTAAAAAAATATTTCGAAATCGTGTAAAAAAAGGAATTGAGTACACTTATTAAAATCTGGCGACAGACTTGATAAAATGTTGCAATAAATGAAATTGAGAATTTCTTATCATTTTATTGCAATAAATTTGCGGTTACACTATTAGTTGTTAAAACATTATTCGTTTGTTTTTTTTTTTTCTTTTTTGATTTTATGTAACGTATAAAGCTTTGGGGGCACACATTTTATTGAGATTTGCCATTTGCCATTGGTTGTAGTATAGCGCCATGAAATGTCTAATGTGGTAACGTATGTCTATCGTTAATGCTAAAATTATTGCAAAGAAAAACTGGTAGAACAGCCCGTGAAAATTTTGCGGTTCTCTATCGCATTTTAATTGTTGTTGTTTGGTTGTTATAAAAAAGCAGCAGCAAAGTTGGTTATCGTTCCACGGATAACGCCTACAGATAAACTTTGATTTTACAACGTGTACAGGTTTGGAATCGTTTTATATTTGCTTGCTTATCGCTTATTGATTGATATTGTCGAGATACCAAGAGCTGACAACGAGACTTGGAATTTATTACAAACATCGATATGGGTTTGTAATTGAGCTCACACATTAGAAATATATAGAAAGAAATATTAGAAAGATTTCCCGGCAACACACCCCTGAGCACATGTCGTAGATTCTAAAAAGTAAATATCTATCTAGTTCTTAATCATTTCTTTTTCCGTCCGTCCCAACGTCCGACCATCCGCCCACCCATAGTTTTTCGCTTCTCGTCGCTCTCATAAATGCGTGTGCTTTGCACTAAAACTTTGAGAGATGGTTGGTCAATTTTGGGAAGATCAGCGGATCAGATGAGACAAAGCTTTGTACATGCGTGTCGGTGTTTCCTTCTGCGTGGATATCAATTCATATTGTGTTGAATATCGCGTTATACATACATTTTATATAGTCGAACGATAAGCTGATTAGTGTGGACAACATACATGTCACGAACAAAGTATTTAAGATATCTTTTGAGTTCAGATTATAACTTCGAGGTATCTACACCAGAATAAGGCATAAGCTTTTTTATGTTTTATGCAAAGTATAAGCAAGTTCCGATGCTTGTAAACAAGTTGTTACCGTTTTTCGTTGAGCATTTGGAAAACCTTGGCTTTCTCGGTTTAATGTACAATCCTATCGGCTTTAGACAACAATAGTGGTTATGTTGTTACAGCAGATGTAGAACTTAGTTGCTGGAAGCTTTTAATAACTTGAGCGCTGGGGGAAAAACACGTCGAAAGCATGATGCATTGTAATTTATGGCTAGTGATTGATAATTGATTTGAATGAAATATTTTTTACTATTGTGTGTGTGTTAACGTAAGTGGGTGGGTTTTCTTTTTTTTTTTAATAAACAATAGTTTATGGCTAATTTTTCCACATAATACCTGAATTATTGTAAGGCGTGGAATCTGAAAAGGGAAAGGAGAAGAAAGACAGGTGCGGTCATTGCAGGAATGCATATATGCAGCAGCGATCTTTTCTGAGTAGAAGGATGCATTTATTATTTTCGCATCCCTTCGTGCTGTGACTTCATTTAGATAGCCCTAGCGGCTCTTTCTTTCTATTGCCGCAAGAGAAATTATTATAATTTTGTACTTTGGTTCTGCCGTAGTTTTATTGTTATTCCTATTACGAATCTTAAGTGAATTGCGTCTTTGTATAGGTATATCTTTCGGGTTTAATTGGCAGTTACTTTCAGCTAATCGCAACTACAGCTTTTACTACATAATCGTTATTTAATCTTTATTAAATGTAATTATTAAATAAAAAAAATTCCAAAAAAAAAAAAAAAAAATACTCTCATAAAATTAAGAAAGCGAGCAATTTTTATCACAAATGCCTATACAACAGGTGTTCGTATTTGCAATCCTTGTGCTGCCACTCAATTATGGAATAATTTACAATTGTACAAAAGTAAGACAATAAATTAATTAATTAATTAAAAATTTACCGCT
>CCAG010012834.1:0-27080 GCA_001077435.1 Glossina morsitans morsitans | reverse complement strand
GTGCTAATAACCTCCACTTAAGAGAGGACCTTATTGCGAGTTTATTTCAGCTATAAATTTGATGTCTTCATGAACTAATGATATTAATTTGGTAATTGATAACATTTTTTTTGTTTGTAAAATTTCCCCGCATTTAGCATTGATTGCACACTTCTTCTCCTCATACAATCTCGTGTGCTATATATCTAGTTTAACTTTTAAGGGAACTTAAAAAAACACTTTTTACGCCTATTAAATATTTGCATAATCTTGCGTTTCTGAGCGTATGCCGGAAGTTTCCATCCGAGTCTTACTGTCCTGATGACGGAAATATTCAAATCGGAAATATTTAAGTCGCAATGTTCTTCTCTACAAACATTTAACTTCACTTCCAGATTCTTGTGCGAAACCAGTTATTTTTATCAGATAGCCATCTAATGCATACCATGTGAAAAGTGACTCCTAAATGACGCAACGTAGTAAAAGACGAATACAAACAATAAATAAGTTAACTATCAAAGGAATAAGATTCATTCTTATGACATGCAACATAGAGTTTAAACCGGAAGACCAATAGTATATTAAACAAGTAGGAAAATTATATTCAGTCGTGACCGAATCTTTTATACCCATCACCGTTACCTTAAAAAAAAAGAAAAAGAAATAAATTTTCATGCTCTATAATAGGAAGCGGGCGCGATCTATTTCTTCTATTTTCAACATACAAGTTTTTGTCGTATGTGCGTATGGTCGTTGTAGGCGTGTTCTTGGAAAAGTTTAAATCACTTCTAAATTCTTTTGCAAATTTATGTTTACCATAAGTACTACCCAGTTGCGCAAGCAGGGCGATGGACAGATGAACAGAAATTTAAAACAAATAATTTGTGAAGTTTTTGAAGTTTGTTTCTACGGCTTATAAAGGTATTGAAAAAGAATGTTAAATTTTGATATATTATAATATTAAACAGGCGTGGCCAATTTTTTCTATTATTGCGCACGTATGCTATAGCATCGTCCGTTTATGAACAAAAACCAATTGTTTATTCCTTTTGAAAAACAGAAGTGTTCTCAGTTTAAGTGGTACGGTGCGCGTGTCTTTCGACCGAGATGACCCATTTTCAATACCAATCTGCGTGCGAGACCTTCCACTGTTTCGGCCAAACTTGAAATCGATAGGTTTATTTTGTTATAGGAGAATGATTAAATTATTTTACACAGACGGACAGGCAGACAGACAGGCATGTTCTCCTGGGCGTTGCAAATGTTTTCACAAAATGGATATACCCTTTATACGTCGGTGATGGGTATGAAAATTAGTGAATCATCACCCACTCGCATTGAAGAGTGAAGAGTGGAAAGCAGGATTGCAAACAAATCTCTTTAAGTTGTAACATAAAACCCATTGCGATGAAATGAAACGTAATCACTGACGTATGTAAATAGAAAAGAATATAAAACAAAGTATGTACGAAGCGCAATAGAATTCAATAAAATTCAATTCAATAAAAACGCAAATTCTTTCTAATTTTATTGCTTATACCGTTAAATTGCAATAAATTATTTAAATTTAATTTTTACATAACCGAGAGACAGATATTCAAGTTGATGAGGCTAGCATTTCGAGCCACTTTAGTATAATTAGCATTTATTGCTTGTAAAGTTTGAATTTAATACGTGATTGAATGAGAAAAGGTACTAAAGAGAGTTTAAAGCTATGGAGACTGTTTAGAGGAAGATTTGTGAAAGAGTTTTAAAGAGATTAATTCTCTAGAGTACAGTTCAAAGACCACCATTTATCATACTTATTACAATTTACCATTTGCTATAGTTGCAAGAAATCGGTAGATATCTTTCCTCTTATTAATTTTGTTTATAATATTCGTTCGTGATTCTAAGGAAGCAACGTGTTCTACAGGTAATAAAACTAATATTAAAGCAGCTTAATCCATTTTTAAATGCCCTTATAAATGTCAACGAATTAATGGAATGAATGTCTTTAAGTCTGTTGAACGCATCAAGCAGTTCTAATATATTCATTTCGGTATTCTTTGAGTCTTGTGGGAACAATCTCAAGCGTTGAAAATTTTTCCAAAAAAAAGATTTTTAATTTAAAGAAAAATTATGCTGAAAATAAATACACGTTGTTTCATTTCCACTCCACTGATGCTGAGTATGCCTAACTATAATTTTCTTCTATGTTTATTCCGAACTAATTAATGCAAATATGCAAATGAAGAACTTGTTGATGGGAAGAACTTGACTCGATGCGAATGTTGCTCTTGAATGCTCTTGATACGCGTATATATGAAATTCGCTTATCTCTATACCCAAGATTGGAGAGGAATGACCGAAAGATTCTACATCTATTAATTATTGACCGACTCAGTTCTGTCCTATTCACGAGAATATTTAAAGATCAAAGAATTGCATAAAATATATTCCAAACTCATACATGGTTATTGAAATACTCGGCAAGAACGTAGCAATCAAAAGTTCGCTTCAATTCATTTGCGGTTCTTTCGTTTGTCAAAGCGATATTTTCTGTCCTCTTTCGACTTTTGCTTATGGATGTCAAAATATGGTTCATTGTACATTTATCTCGATTTCATTTGTTCGTACGACGCGTACTTGTTCGCTTTTGCGGGCAGTTCTAATGAGCTTGGAGAATTCATTTCGTCGCATAGGATTAGAATGCTCACAAATTTACACATAGTTGTCGCATCTTAGCATTAGATTTTTAATTCGATTTTCTACATCAATGCGTTCATTCGACTTTTAAGCACGTGCGTAATATTTGTGAGCTTTCTAAAGCAGGTTCATGCTAAGTGCCATTTTTATTGCAACATCACATTGTTTGGATTATTCAGTATACCGGCGTAGGTTACACCCTATTTTAAAAAATATCAAATATATATATATATATATATATATATATATATATATATGTATTTTATTAACATCTATTTTAATGAATTAGAAGGAAGAAAATACATTTTTCTTAGAAGGAGTTTAATATGCGATTACGCATAAAAGCTTCAGGCACTTAAGATTTATGTGATGTAATGTCTAAGAATTTGCATTTCTTTTAAAGGTCCTTTCAGTCGCTTATGGCTACATAAAATTGACTTTAAAAAGAAATGTACTTTTTAAAAATACCTTCTGTTAGTAGAAGGATCCTTTCAAGTTTGCTTTGCACAGTAAAGAAAAAAAATTAACGCACTTAGTTTGTCGCATTTTACTGCCCAAGCCGGTTGGTTTGCTATCTCCTTGAAGAGGTTGTTAAGACTATGCGGAAATATAGTATTGCAAAAAATGTCAGCGCAATGGACCCTCCGGGAGTATTCGTAATATCGTTTGGCAAATTCTACTTAAAAAAAATTTTGGGAATTCGAAAAGAAAAGAGACAAAAACCAGTGTGTTCTTTCCGCCACCAGTGTCTTCCAAGTATCGATTTGAGATGTTGTTGTATAAGCTAATTATTTCGCAAGCAAGCTTGTAGTTATGTTCTTAAACCGTCTGTCATTGGAAATTGTTCTATGAAATCAACTAATGAAACTATTAAAGTATTTTTGTTAGTAACTTTCAGGTATCCATCTCCCCTATCGTAAAGATGCTCAAAACTAATACGAAAGTTTAACGTTTATTTTGTGTTTACTTTTAATTTGTAAAAATGTTACCCTAACGTCTTAAAAATGTTGTATAAAAATGATGCTTATATGCCGTGTGATACGAGCTAAACAAAATTATTTTGCTACATTCATCGAAAGTTCATTCTTTTGTTATTTTAATGCTTCAAGGGAAGCACAAAGTTTGTATTTAAAGATCTACATTTCTTGCCAAAGAAGAGGTAGCACCGGATTTATCTGTTCGCTTGTTGCAACTGGAAACACTAACGCATCGACGACCTCATGAAATATGTAAATTCTTGACCAGCGTAGTAGTCTAAAATTATGTCTGTTTGGCCCTTTGACTTTTTGGTCAGTTTCCTCCCTTCAATTAACACAGAAAGCACCCGTATTCCGAACAACATTACAAAGGCATGGCAAGCCACACAAGCCACTGTCAACGTGGTTTTCGTAACTTAACAACCTTTGTTCTATAATACGACTGAAGTTGGAGACTTGATATAAAAGCACAAATAAATTATGCGAAAAAAACATAGCCACAAGCTCTTGCAACTTATGTCTATGTAGCATATTGTGTCGTTCTTGGTTTAAAAAATTTCATATTATTTTTAGAAAGCGTTAACCGTCAAACGACGTTTGTCAATATTTCATATCATTCTAATAATTTGTTGACGAATTCATGACAAATGGTTCTAGCGATGTCACTCTCAATTGGAAAATCGTAAGTGGATAAGAGACAGTTTGCTGACAGCAAAAAATATTGACGTTCAGCATTGGCTTAAAAAGCTAAAAAAGCTTTTCTCCTCCTTTATAAGGAGAAAAAAAACAATTTGTTTTAAATATGTCCCGCAGCTATTATTATCTTTTTGCAAATCTTAAAAGGATGTCTCCGTCGTCGTGGAAACCAAATCGCTTTTTGTAATTGCTGATCAATCGTTCTATATAGAAGGGCATTGAAATGTCGATTCCCGGGAATTAATGATCGATGGATTATTCTTAGTTGATAGTTAAGTTCGAAAAAATGCCGAGACTATCCACAATATGTAAAATTCCGCACCGATATTAAGAACAACCGTGTAACATTTTAGACAAAAAATAGGCTGTGATTAGTCTCCAAAGGTTCCCATAGTAGATTTTCGCATAGATCGTAAGATATTTATTAGATGAAAACTTGTGGCTTAAATATTTCCTGGAATCATCTAGAAAGCCAATATAAAAAGGATTGTAGTCAATCAAATCGGGTTTTCAAGGTGAAGCCTCGAAATTAATTTCGAATAAAGATAGGTTTCTAATGTAGTTCTTATGTATATATTTCGGCAAAGTTAAAATGAAAATATGTCGAAAATATTTTTTGGGGTTTTTGTATGCCCATCACCGAAGCATGGACGTGTATTCGTTTTGCTAAAATATTTGCCATCTCCATATGTAGCGTACGAGTAAGCATGTTTGTGTGTCCGCCCGTCTTTCCGTTTGTGCATTTGTCTCTGTTAAAAATAGTAGAGATGTCATAGACTCAAATTTAGTAAACATATTGGAAATTCCTGGGGGCAGGCTGGCATCAACAATGGTCTGAATCCGTCTAAGCACACGCCCAAGGTACAACGTAAGCCGAGAAACTATTTTCAGACGCAAAAAAATTTACGTTTTTGCTCATTAACAATAAACCACATTTTATAGAAAAACATATCTTATACTATATAAAAGGAAAAATTTGGCCACTCTATGTCATAGAATGGTCAAATTTAATTTTTTTACTAAAACGTTGCCACCACTCGAAAAAAGTTTCAGAAATCCTATAATACTTATATAGCCATACATGTACATATACAATATATATTTTCTTATAGACCGCAAATGTGGACCGTGCTAGACATGTTTGCCAGCCCGCCTGCCCGTCTATATATCCTCTTGTGTGTATCCTCAAGGTCGTAAAAGTGGAGACATCTGTTTCATACAAACGATATAAATCTTCAGTTTTATTCTAAAGATTTAGAAAAAATCAGCCACGCCGCCTCAACATTATAACATAGACTCAACATTTTTGTGTTTTTTGAACCCTTTTTAGACTAACAGTGATGGGTATAAAAAAGTCGGCCGTAGCCGAATATAATTTTCTTGCTTGTTTTGTTTTCTTTTTTTTCTTCTTTAAAAGGGATAAAAATGTTAAATGGTTTCACTTTGACATAGGAAGAGACGCTTTTGCTACTGTGTGCTATATAATCTTGAAATGAGCCATATTTTCAAGAATAATGTTTTATAAAGACTTACAGCAGATATTGATAATGATCCACTTTGAACGGGAAATGTGTAAATGTATTTTTGCTTTCTTTTTAGCTTTGCTTCTGTGAAGAAAATGGTGAATGCTAATCCTTTTCAAGATTAAATTCAAGCTAAGATTAATGCATTCCCATATCAACAACTTCTTACATCTTTTTTATTATTATACTCTAATAAGTTATAAGCTTTGTTTACGGAATCTTAACAGTTTTTATTAGATCTCTTTATAGAGACGTAAAGGTAAAGCGTATTTTTACTTGCATTTAAAATTAATAAAATATTTGTCTTTCGTACAGAATTAATAGACTCTTAGTATGTTCCGCATAAAAGCAAAGAGAGCATATATTGCGAGCGATATCTTAGTGTAAATATAGTGTGATTGTAAATTATCCTTTAAGTTTGTTTATAGTCCCTTGGAAATCAATGCAATTGGCAATTTATTTACAATATTCTTTGTACTTAAGTAACCGAAATAAATGTCCCTTTATTCTTTCCCTATATCGGTTGTTTGTGCAATATATTCAACTTACTTACCATATAAAAGATAGCAGTAAATGGTTGAAACGTGTAGTAGATATATATATATATATATATATATACCTCTTCCAAAATGAAAACAAAAAAAGCAAAAAAAAAAACAAAAAAAAAAGGAACAAAAAGATATTGTAGGACATGCAATAAAACATAATTTCCCCAACGTGATACACTTACGCAAACATATACAAATACAAGAAAGTATTTGTTTGCTGTTCGTGCACACACACATTGTATACATATAGTTCATCAATATTGAATACTTTATGCCAGCAGGTAATAAAGTAAAATTTATGGCAAACAAACGAATTCATGAAAAAAGAATGGAAAAGAAAGTAAACTGATTCCCAAATATCTCATTTTTATTCTAAAAGCATATGCACATAGCTCTTCTTAACACTTGCATAAGCAAATATACATATACATGCACACACACATATATATATCTACTCTTTTATGCAAACAGATAAACGTACTCACTTAGTTATATGTTTATCTATTAAGGCTTTTTTAAAAAAGCATAGACACGAACGTTTCGCTTTATTTTTGTTCTACATTTCTTATTTATTTTGCCTTTTCTTTTTTTTATTTTCATTTTCATCTATATTTTTTTGTTTTTAGACTATTTATTAAGAAACTATTGTAGCGACAAATTTTGTCACACACAAAAGTAAAAGACAAATATATGCCTTTGGAGGCAGAGTATATATATGTGGAGAGAGAAAGGACTAGTGTCGTAAAGCTGATAGGCTTAGTTGCTGGCATTTAGGTTATAATGTTTAAATGTACGTGTGTGTGTATGCTTCTTTCTGTACACACAAAGGAAGTAGATACTGCCGTTAGTATATATATTGTAATAGTACTTGAAATGTTTTTCTTATAATTGATCCATGGGGAAGGAAAGGAAGTTTATATACATGTATGTATGTATATACGCGTGTATCGTTAACACATTACAAACACATATAAACATACGTTACATTGGTTGCTGGCTGCTGTTACGCCAACCATCATCTTTACATAGCTATCTGCCATTGAAGAACTTAACATCGACACACTTTACGGGAAAAAGGACACTTATAGGAGGCGGTTTTGTTTAAAGTGTGGTATTTAACACAATTCTTGTGTTTACTCGCATGTATAGCAGCTGTAGGTAGGCGTTTATCTGTATGTGTGTGTGTGCATGTATGTATGCTTTGCGTACGTTTGTATTTGATTTTTGGATTTATGCAACTGTGCAGTCAACGAGTTCCGCCTTTAATTGCTGTACAAACATCCGTAGATAAATGTGCTTGATTGTATATATCGTTACATGTTTGTTGGGAAATGGAAATTAACGACAATATGTTCGCATCATGAAGTAAAACAATTTATTAAGAAATTGGTATGGATTTCAATAACACAAAGCAACTTTACCTTTGTTTGTATGCCTGCAGCTTATTTGTTGTTTATGCTCAAATATTTCACCAAAATTTGGTGTAAGAAAACTTTATTTCATTCAATTGTAATTAATTTCTAAGCAATTAATATCAAGGTAAATAAAGGACAATATCGGACTAAAGCTAAGGCAATGCCAATGTACAGAACATCACGTGGATTAAGAAATTGCAGATTAAATGAACGAATGGATTGCAATTGAAAACAAAAGTGACAAGATTTTCTTTCAATTTTAGGCGCAATTTAAAACCTTGAGTATATTTATTTATTTTTTTATTGCTTATCCGCAATAAGCGGTCAAGGGAGTTAGGCGAGATTACAGATAAAAGTAGATCCTCGTGATATGGAATAAAGTGGACTTGATGAATTCGATTCACGAACCTTGCTTGCAATTACCAAGAATAACACAACGCTCAATAAATCTTCTTGTTCTGTCTGGTACATATATGTGGCATCACTATTCACAGACCGATATAATTTCTGGATAATATCGACTTTCAAACGATATGTGGAAAAATTTCATGACTTTCCCACAATTAACTTACAAGTTACAATTGTTTTAAGTGAAAGGACCATTCTATTAGTGGCTCTAAACCAATCAAACCAATATTAGACAACCTTACCAATTACAACTCATGGAACTGAGCTGAAAATATATGGTTGATAAAATGAAAAAGGCACAGTAACGTGATTTTTTAACCAATCAATGCTTGGCTCCACTTTGCGAAACATGTTGTTATCGGCCCCGATCTCTGATGTGCTTCTGTAAAATATATATATATATATAAATGACAAATATATACACCTGACGGATATTTTGTGTCCACTAATGAGATGTCAATTAACTGACATTGTTTGAGATCGTTATGGTGGAATTCTTGATTTATGTGAAGGCACCATAAAATTGGAAATATTATGTCAGACAAATTAATTCAGATAAAAACAGATGGGCTTGGTTTGTTTGGAGAAATATGAGAAAGTTACGAAAAGTCTTGTAACGTTTGTTTAAAAACCATATGCATGTCCACAAATGTGTAGCAAACAGCGTTTCTTTATAAGTAAGAAGAAAATGCGTAGTTAAACTTAAATAGAACCTAGGGGGATTAATTATGATTTGAGAGTAGAAATGATTACATCAATGCTTTCCGTTTTCGATTATTTTCGGGTCGACTAAATCACCCGCACATGATGATGATCAACTGATGAGTTAATTATGAAAAAGTCTAAGCCTTAAATTAGCTTTCGATTTCTAAAGCACAGGAATCATTTTCAAGAGCGAATAAAAGCGAATTTGTGCCTTGATTGCGTGAAGGTTTATCGTATTCTCCAATACTGAATCTATTGACTGTTCAAGTTTAGCCAAAGTGAGAAAATCGTCAAAAGTCAAAGCAAACTGTAGCCATTTTGTAGAAAGTGAAAGTAATTTTTAAACCGATAGCCCAGTAATAGAGTACCAGTTGCTTTTTTTTTGGGTTGATTCAAAAGACCCGGAAAAAGAAGATCAAGTTTTACTAGGGAAAGTTTATTTTCCATTAATATACTTAGTACATGTGCTCACAAAGATATTCCCAGAATTTTGAAGTGAAGATATTTGACCTCTCCGGCTTTTGTCTGTCTTTCTATGCCTTTATAGTTTTTACGACGTTTCGAAATGATTAGAAAAAAAACACTGGAAAAAAATGTAAATGAAAAATCTTCCAAGTTCACACTATGATTAACACAAGATTTTTCTCTTTTGAATCTCACTGTTCCGTAAGGATTGTTCATGAGGAAGCAGCCGTGCTTAGGTAAAAAGTAAAGAACCGCAACTAGTAAGTTAAATAGCAGACTTACTCCTTAAATAATTTTCTTACCGTCTCTTTACTGACATTCTTTTAGTGTAAATTTTATATGTCATCTATTAACATACGATAACACATTGACATACCGTAGCTCTTAAGATATCGCTAATAATGTGAAATTATAATTATATCGTTTTTAAACTAAAGGCGATACCATTTATCATAACAACTGGCGTACTTTCCAAAAAAGAAGACGAAAAACACAGGTTTTCCAATTGGGAAAGGATTCACTTGAGCTTAATGATTTTGACTAAAACTTTAGAGCTTTAAAACTAAATATACATATATACGTGTATATAATTGAAAGGTAACGTTCGAAACACAAACTCATATAATTGTTACCTTTTGGTTTTTTTTTTGTTGTGTACACAATTTCAACTTCATCGCAATATGCGACCTTTTTAACTTTAGCACAGAGATTTCACATATTTATGATAGTTCGCCTGGGTGAAAGAAATTTTTTTTTTGCGCTTTTCCACTTTTAATGTATTTAAAAAAAAAAAAACATAATAATATTGCGAGACCAGAATTTTTGTTTTTTTTTGTGTGGATCGTAAAAAATTCTTGTTTTTGTAAAGCAGGATTGTTTACAAGCAAAATTGTTTTCCAAGAATAACATCCTGGTGAGATGATAATTTGATTGGAATCATCGCATCATTCTCAGACTTCACGTTTTATATAATAAAATGAAAAGAGAAAAAACCAAAGGTGTTGATGTATATACTACATATATACGTATATATACACTTGGCGATCACAGTCTCCGAGGGCATTTTTCGGGGATTCAAACATCATGGACATCTTAAAATTACCTTAAGTGGATAATATCAATAAAATACTTCACTTTATTAAAGCGCCTACACTAGTCACCTCGTAAGAAAAGAACTGATAGCCTTAGTTGCTAGCGCTCATCTCACTTTTAGTCCTAAACTTTATTTCTTTAATCCGAATAAATTATAATAATGATGACAATACCCAAAATGCAACAAAAGTATAGAATATAACATTAGAGATGAAACTCAAGGACGTAATCGTAACTATTGCGCTTGATGATGACACAACAAGTGCGAGGTATTACAAAATGAATGGGAAACCTTATCTGAATAGTTGGGAGTATTCTTATCGACTCTGATGAAAGCGAAGCGGTTGCTGAGCCTATTCGTTAAGCCCTTCACAATAATTAATTATTTATAAAAATTTATCCCTTTATGGTCAAAGAAGGGAAAACGAAAGTATTGATGATTTTGATAAGCGAATAATTGAACATAAAAATGAAATAAATGAAAAAATTGTTTGCAAAGGGGGGTTAGAAAAAGATTATGTAGCCACATAGGTCATTATCTTTAGTCTTGGAGTAACAAAGTACTGGATTTTATAAGTTGAGCAGCTTAAAAAGTGTTTATAAAAAAAAAAAAAACAAAAATAAATAAATAAAAAATAAAAACCAAAAATTTTTTCTTTAAAAAAGAAAAAGAATAGCTCGTTAGAGACTTTGATATGTTTTTAGAAAGACGCAAAACTTGAGAAAATCAAGTTTAAAGAGACGAACACGAAATATATTTGAAATATATTTTTCTTAAAACTTTTTTTTTTTTAATCTTAAAGTATAGTTGAACACTAGTGGCTGAAATTGATATTTAATTCTTTACTTCTCCTGTATGGGCATTCAAAGGAATTGTTCTGGAATTTTAAACCCTGAGAATACTAGCAAACAGAAGTTGAAAATAAAGCAAAAACAAAAAAGATAAAAAATGAAAACCGTCTAAAGACTTTATTGAAGCATGGAGAACGATATGAAAACAACAGAGAAAAAATAAGGAATAACTTAAAGGAAAAACTTTTGCACATGTATTCATATGTACGGATGTATGTGCATTTATCTATCTATCTATATATATATATATACATATATTTGTCTATAGTGGAGTGTATTGTGTTATAATGAACGTATGGCTTAACCTCTGCACAGACTATTGTCAAGTGTACAAACGTACAGTTTTAATGCTTGCTTTGGTATAAGTACTTCTCGTAGCTGTAGGTATGTTTATGTACGCTGATGACTGTGAGCAGTATTTTTCTAGTATTTAACTGTGTGAATGTGTACATGCATTTTAAGCAGGCAGGCAATGGGGAGAAAAAACTATATCCAAACAAGAAAAAAAAAAGAAAAAAAGAAAAGAAAAAAGGACGAGAATCATATGTAAGCTCACGAAAATTCTAAATGATACACTCACATGTAAAATCGTGTGTGTAGACGCGCGCGCTCATAAATATGCATTTCGTTGGCCCATGTGAGTTATGACAATAACTGAAAACGAATTGCTGTTGAAAAGGAAATAACAGAGCCGAGAACATGACATCACACATACACTGATAGAAAATAAAAGGAAAGCATAAGCAGCCGAGCTTATAGTATAATAAACTTTGTATTGGTGTGTGTGTTTCTGTTTGTGTTTGTGTTTGTGTATGTGTTTAGAGGATTCCCTTTTTGTCTTTTTGGCGCTCAATATTTAAATGTGTGGCTATGTGGAAAATATAATCACTGCTACTGCTTGCTGCTGACAGATGAGAGTAGCAGTTGAAAGAGAATGAAGAGATGAAAAACCTGTTAAATCTGCATACACTAGGCTGACTTAACTGACCCTATTGATATCTACGTACTGAAAAAGTTTAAAACGTGCGCATTGGTTAGCAGTAAAAGGTGTTGCTTTTGTTTTTAGTTGTTAGCCTGTTAAGGTGTAAGCCATGGCTGAATGTTTATATATATGTATGAGTATATATAAATTAATGTATATATATATATATATATATATATATATATATATGTGTATGTATATATATAAATGTGTATATATATTTATATATACATATATATATGCGTGTACATGTAGATATATGTATATGTAGACAATTGGTGCTCTCTGCAAAGCCTAGCAATAGCTGCAACATCGTCATTATCACATTTATCTTATGAACTGTATGAATGCAGCAGATGTTAATAATGATGTTTTAAGTTGCTTTAATTTTTTTTCCTCTTTTTCTTGCTGTCATTATGTATGTGCATGTGTATTTGTGTGCATCTGCAATCTATGCGCTACAGTTTTGTCATGTGTGTATTTTACGATTTGCACTATTCTTTTATAAACAACAACTCAACTAACAACGAAACGATCAACATCATCTGTATATAATACTACGTCGTAGTGACAAATCTCTGTTCCTCGTGCCTTGTTTTTTGCCCGCTTTAATATCTTTCGGTTTTCTTTATTCTTCTTTCATTTTTTTTTTTTCCTAACACACGTTTCTCTAGATTTGTGCGATTCACGCGAATGTTAAGCCAAAGGCTTCTCTATCTATATATACACACACAAACACAACTACATGCACACTGCTCGCCTGCTAGTGGCAATCGTATTGCTGTGTATTCATTGCCCTAGCTCTGTGGCTCTGTGGCTGTTGCTGGCGTTGTTGGTATTGACCGTAGAATACATTTGGTGCTTGCTCGTGTGCCTTAGAATTACGTTTTTGATTTATATGAGGCTCGTTAAGTCACGTGGAAAATCGGGCTCTTAGTGTTTATAAAACCAACAACAATCATATTTATGTTCTTAGTGTGTTTTGGGAGCATCTTCGTTCAGAAGAAGAAAATCAGCAAAAAATAAAAATAAATAAAAGCAAAAAAAACAACTTAAAAATAAAATAACGGAAAAAATTAATGTCACTGCTAGACACTGATATCATATACAGACATATATACATTTTTATATTTATTGTTAGTGTTTTTCAAGAGAAAAATATGGTAAAATGAACGTTCGCTACTGGCCCTTACTGAGCCTTGTCGCACCCATTTCATCTTATCGATAACAAACAAGCGAACGAACAACGAAGAAAATAAAAGATAATTTAAGTTAAGTGTGCGCCATATTTGCTCGTTTATTTCTTTGTTTGCAAAGTGCAAAAGTGCGCAATATTTTTATCTTGAAAACGATTGATTATATCTAACGCCTATAAACCCCGATTACAATCTATGTCGTGTTTGTTTGTGTACGCCTGTGCCTGTGCGGAGACAAAGAGAGTGCTTTTTAAATAAATGCCGAAAAATAGTGAAATTATTTTAAATTTTGCATTTAAAACGAATTTAAAGATCAGTTTTATGTGTGGATAAAATTAATGAAAAACAAAAAATGTATATTTTAATTAAAATTTTCATTACAATCATCAACTATATCATCATCGTCGTCGTCATTAAATATCATTAAATATTTATGTTTACTTTTCTTCGTCCTTATTAATGCTTATTCCCATTTTGTGTTTTTAAACAAGTGCTACCTCAGCATACACAGCATATAATAAACTGTTTTAATGACCTAAATTTTCTTCAAACCAAGTCAATTATGATGCAGCAGTCATATATACATGCACATAACTTTCCATATGCATTCATACATATATATATATATATATATATATATATATATATATATATACATATATACAAATGTTATGTAAAAAGAAAGTAAAAAAAATTAGTTGAAAACATCGGTTTCATTTTGACTAGTTGATGGACTTGACTTGCGTGGCTTGGGTAAAGCTTTGTTATAAAAAAAAAATGTTAAACACGTGAGCCTTCACTTCACTTTTTAGTTAAATTTGGCGCTAAAAATAATGCACACAGGCATTGTCAAGAGCCGAGTGCTTTTAAAACATAATATATTTATGTATATCGTATACATCTGAATGAATACATGTTATGTTATACTTTCAAGCCCCGTGTCTGGTCTCAATTTTTTAAATTTAATGAAAGTTAAACAATTGTCAGAGAACTAAATGAAAGAAAGTTTAATTTTAAATCATATATAGTTGCTATAGCTATTATAGTGTCGACAGCCCATACATATGCAATTTATTTCTTTGTGGTATATGCGCATAAATTAAAGAAAAATTTTCTAAATAATTTTTAACATGTATACTACTACTATTCATGTATTCGCTTACACCGAATTCATTTAAAAGTTTTCTAAATAAAAAAAAAAAAATAAAAAAGAGTAGGAAAATGTTGAAAAAGTTTAATTAACGGTATTTGCATTTTGCTGTGAAGTTTACTTATTACCAGGCACATACCTCGACTTTTCGGTATAGTATATATTTGTTTACCCAAAGCCTGATATATTGCACTGAAATTAGAATTAATTATTTTCAAAACTTTCAACTGTAAAAACCAGAATAGAAACTTAATCTTTGAAAAGAGAACCTAAAATAGTTGTAAATTGGCTGCATAGTTTAGCCAATAAATAAGAAATTAGCAAAGCCTTTTTATTAGGAGGTCAACTAACTATAACTTTAAGTAAATTTTGCATCTTTGATGAAAAGACTTTGAATTTTTTTTTTTTAGCTCTAACTTATAAACTTGGTAGCAGTTCGTTTTGTAAAAATAAAATTTCCTCTTAAAAATGTTGAGGACAACTGCACATTAAATCTTAAAATTTCATTCAATACCAGAAATTAATAAAATTAAGACTGAATAATTTTTTAAAATGCGTTTAAATATGTAAACAATTTTACAAAACTTAGAAAGTTGCCTTGAAAGAAGGCCAAATTGTAATCTTCCGTTTAAATATATGCAAGGAAAAAAAAAGCAGTGAATATTCGCTTAAGTATAGGCCATAAAAATACTTTTACTTTTTGTGTTCATACTGAAAAGTTAGAAATATGGGATAAAATAACTTTTTTAATAATATGCAAAAAATTATTTTAAAAAAAATTGAAAAGAAAAAGAGAAATTATGCACCATTTTTATACCACAAGGGTGTTATTTATTTATTTTATTTCAGTATTACATTATTGCCGTGGTAGAAAACGGAAGGCGGTGTACTTTAATTTGTTTACATTTTTTCTGTACCATCTATCTAACGCCTGCTATGACTGCAAGACAACGAAGAATAAGTTGAAAGCGAGAAATGCTGGCCAAAATAGAAATGTTGAAAATTCTTTACGCTTTAGAAGATAAAGAAATCGTAGTGGCAAACGTAATAACTTTTGTATGTTTAGAGAGATGAAAAGTTTAAGGAAATAAAAGACGTTCGATATTGGGCTTTTCACAGAGGTGATTTGGTATTAGCTTGCTTCGCTATACTAGAATGCGAGAGTGTAGAACGGCTTGACGATTGTTGCTTGTTTAAATAAACTGGCTCGATAGTAGAAAACACCATATTTCTTTAATCGTATTCCCCATGGAAAAATTCAAATGGCTCTTACACCTTTCGCAACGGGTAGAGCAGTCATTTGATATATCACTGCGTCTCCCGCCGTCTACTTACGATGGCCACTTATTGCAATGGTACACCAAAGTTATATATATTTTTGCGGCGAAGTGTATTATTGCTGCAATTTAACTAGCAATTTTGTTAGTGTTGTATGTGCACACCTGCCTTATGTCTAACTTTTCCCTCACAATATTTTACATACATTACCTAAACATGCTTATAATGTTAGTTCAATCAATTTAATAGCACTCGAAGTTTTCCCTGCGTTCAATAAAGTTATGAAAAGTGAGGTATCGTTTTTCTAAAGTCTTTGACTTTAATTTGATATCCTGATATATAGTGCGTGTCTAAAAAAATTTTTGCTAAGAAAACAAAAGTTTTAATTTATTTTAATGACAAGATTCTAATCTTTGTAAAGTAAAACCCAAAACTAAAAATTCTTATATTAATTAAAACATTTCGGATATATTAAAGTATGTTTAAATTTCATGGTCTGCTTTCTAAATTTTGTTTTAGGAAAAATTCCGTTATCAAGAAATGTAATCTACTTTGTTCCGTTCTAAAAAATTTAATATTTGTTGCCTACTTTTAGGTACGAAGATTTCAGAATTCCAAGATTTTTATATGAATTTTATAAATTCTTTGTAGACTGCAGTTTCTTATGAAAATATTATTAATAATATACGAAAGGAGAAAAGCCAACATCTTCAAATCGTGTCGTATGAAATTCATCAAATTAGCTGTCATCAGTCGGGTATTGTATTTCAGAAAACTGAAATAAAAAAATATTTTTAATGTCAAGGTAATTTTACATGTACGTATATGCATATGCATAGGATGAAATAGTAAAATGAAAAAAAAACAAAAAGAAAAAACGACATGCATGTTGAAGCAAAACTTGGGTACCCATTACTTAAAGTAGAGATGGCTTTTTATTCTCCTATTAAAGCCATTGCACATAACTTTGTTGATAACTCTTATAAATATTCGTCAGAATATAAGATCAATATATTTATTGTGGAAATTATTTTCAAATTTTCACTTTGTTGTTGGTAGGCAATAAAAATATTAAATATTCGCCCAAACTTGGGCCATAAAAATAAAAATAAAGATGGATACAGATAAACTAGGATATTAACAAATAGTTATAAATAATTGTTTATAGCAACGGAGTAGTTATAGCGAACGTCAAATCTTCTCCAAAGTCTTCCTCACTCGTCCAACATTAGGTCATGCACGACATTTGGTTGGAAGATAAAGTGATGATTGTCTTACTTCTTATATTATTCGTATAACGTATTATGCGTATCTCGTGTATATTTTAAATCATATTTTCCTAAAAGTGTTGACAATTTTCAGGAAAAACATAAAATTGTATACAAGATTTTTTCGTAATTTTAAGCGAATTAATGATTCAATTTCATAAATCTCTAAGTCGCACGCGTTTCATTGAAGAAAAATATTGGGCCTAATTTAGAGTTTTGATATATTTAGCTAAAAAATAGGAGATAGAAGGAAAGGATTAGCTTTCGGAAAGTGTGGTCGAGCCCGCAAGGCCATATTTAACGTATTTTCGAATTTGACAAGAAGGAATTTAAATCCAAATTTGCTCCTTTAAGTGTAGACCATAATATTTGCCGGAAAGAGCACGAAGGAGGATCATAACGGTTGGGAGATAGCTAAATAATTTCCATTATTTAGGCCAATCAAACATATATATATATATGCCTGTGTGCATATTGTGCGCATTAAGAAGTATAGCTCTAAGTGTATGCCTATTATTTGGGCTGAACTGTTCCAACAATAGGTGAATCGACGGAGAGGCCTAGCTTAATTTGTAAAGTTTACGAGAGTCATGACGACTACGCCAATTTCGAATCATTCTTTTGATGAAAAAAGCAAGAGGAAAAAGACTTCCCTTAAGCCAATCTCTGAACAAAATAATGGTTATTTCTGTCGTGGAACGAAATGGAAATACTATCACTTGCGACAGTACGTAAAGTCTAGTATTGTGGGTAAATGATGACGTGAGGACTAAAATTCATAAATTTATCCAATTTCAAAATAAATCATTTATAACGTGTATTTGCCATTCCGATGACCAATAAGGAAAGTACCTTCTCATCTACTTTTTACCAATGGAATCATTAAGTTTGCATGCCATTTTTTAGCTTGTAGTGATGTTGGCAGCGTTCTCCGGTCGATATAAAGAGTATACTAACTGTGCGGGTGTTGATGACTTTCACAGCTATTATAATTATGTTGATTCAGTGTAGGCGTATGAACGTAATGAACGGGTGAATGATATAAAAATATACATTATATATATTTATAACAAAAAAAAAAAAATTAACAAAAAAAATCAAAAAAAAAAAAAAACGAAAAAAGGAAGACCAACTAAAAAAGAGAAAAAATCTATCTGACAACCAACGGTTTGGTTTAATAAAAACCATTGTATAAGTCAGGCATGCATACATGAATAGACAGATGAATGCTTGCTGAAGATATGTGTAGTAAATCTAAATAATACACAGGATTTAAGTCTTGTATATATATAACAACAAAAACAATAAATACAACAATAATAACAACAACAACAAGATCAGCAGCAACAGCATCGGTATTAACAAAAATAGAAAAGCTTAAGTTTTCAAAAGTGTTCAAATCTTAACTTTTTAAAGGATTATTAAAACTATATATAAAAGATAAGCGGCTGCTTTTTTGTAAATTGAGTGCAGTTGCATGCGCCAGGGTGTGTGCGTCTGTGTATGTGCGTTTGTGTGTGTGTGTGTGTGTGTGTGTGTATGTGTGTTTGTGTGTAAGCGTTCTTATACACATATCTATCTTACATTGTGTACATATATTATAATAAATGTGTGAATTTTGTATGGATGACGACGAAGATTATGATTTATCGTCAGAAACATTATGCTTTCAATGGATTGGCTTGGAAACAGCTGAACAACTGCCGTCCTATATTGTGCGGTACTATAATAATTTACATCACAAGGTAAGCACAGCTTAACAACACCAAAATTTACATATTGGCATATACACATAAACAAACATGTACTTTACTTGCAGAATTTATGTTTGGCTAAAATTGATTTTGACACCTCATCATTTTCAGCACCAAGCCATGATTATTTTTATATGATAGTGAGGATTATTTGTGTCATAGATAAGTTTTGTTCTTCTCCTCCCCCTTATCTATCTCTCTCTCTCTCTCTCCAGCTCGCTCTCTTCTTTTTTTCTCTGTTGATTTAGTAAAAAAAAAAAAAAAAAAAAAAGGAAAGAAAACCCGTACACTGTGTGCTATGTGAATGCTGGTACAGAGTGTGAAAAGTTCTTCTAATATCCGTTGACAACTGGCTGCTTGTTTACATGACGAAGCTTATTAGTTTCTCCCCTTATCTTAGCTTTCCTTATATTTCGTTTGGATTGATATACGCTCTCATCAATGTTGTCAGGGTTTTTTCCATTTTTTCTTGAACTTTTTTTTGTTTTCGTTTTTTATTTTTTTTTTTGCTTCTTTTGATGCAGTTAAGCCTATTGGGCTTCTTTTTTGTTTTCTTTTAGAAAAGCATATTCAAGCATCATGCATGCATGCATGTAATTTGAAATTCTGTTTGTCTGTAGTTATGAAGCGCAGTTATTCTAATAAAAATTTCCTGACATATAAACTGATGATGACGATGATGATGATGGAACATAATCCTTGACCTACACACAGAAATATATAACAACCATAATATTACTTATATATGTATATATATATATATATATATATATAACAACTATGTTATTATATATAATATATATATATATATATATATATATATATATATATATATATACATATGTATACACTATGTCACCCAAAGACCTTGATCGATACCAGTGTATATGTTTATGAGGATGTGCATACAGAGAAAACCATTTTATAGAAAATGACAACTTATGACAAACTTATTGCAACGATAAAAACAACATTATTAGATTTGCTAGCATATTAAGTTTTTAATTCGATTGGTTTGTGTACACTACGTTGTTTTCTTTCATGTTCGTTTTATATATATTTGCTCGATATATATATTTATATATATATATATATATTTTTTTTTGGGGGGTTGTTGAGTTCGAAACCGCAATTTGTTACTTTTGAATGGTTCGTTATTCATGGCAGTCAGTGAAAGTTGCCTCTCTGCCTATCTTCGTCTCTTTTTTTCTCTCTCTCTCTCTCTTTCTCTACGTGTGCCGTGTATTCGATAGCGTTAGTGTGCGTTTGGGCTTGTGTGCCTGTGCCTGTGCTAGTTACAAATCTAGCACACAGCAGGATATTGAAAAGGATTTGCGCCGTTTTGTTACGTTATTGTTTTATTATTAAAGAAATTAGAAAATAATAGCTGTGCCAACTGTTGTGCCAAATAAAAGTAAAAAATTTTCTCTTTTCATCATTCATTATGCTTTGCTAACAAATTGTGGTGTAATCGTAACAAGCAAACAATAACAATAAACCTGTTAAACTAGTTTAGTATTTTTCTTTTCTTTAAAATTATAATCTTAAGGATTTTAATTAAAAATCGAACCATCTTCCTTTCATTCGCTGAAATAATTTAGTGACTAGAAGGAGGAATATTAAGTTACGCTTGCTTTTTGGAAAATCTTCTAAATACTGGTCGCATCAAGCAAATATATGAAAAATGAAAAGACTTTCTTCACGTCCCTCTCTTATATATGTGATGGTTGGCCTATTGCGGACTATTAAACAGCCCGGAAAAGCGTTAATATTTTGAAAATTGTCGTTTTGTTTGGTGCATGCCGGTTCTTCTTAACTTTGTCACACGGCCATGCTCACTTTCAAACCCGATCGGTGTACAAACACCAAATATATGTATCAGGTTTAAACTATTTGCCTTAGTTTTTATACTTGTCTGAGGATGGCAGAGGATCGAACGGGCGCACACGGCCCGGAAAGCAATTGTAAAGTCGAATAAATCGCGAGAAAGGCGAGCCAAAACCGGTCATCTATGATTTTAAGGATTTTACGTTTTATTTTAATTTAATTTCTTACTGTTGGCTCTTATGGTTATAAATATTAAGATAAAATTGGAAATTGAGCGGAAATTGTTTCTGCCTTACTTGAAAATAACTTAAAAAATGTCCGCGTTTACCTATAAAATAGCTTCAAAAACAATCCTTTCAATGAAAATGGGAAATTTTGCAAGATTTTCCATAAAACCTCAATAAATTTTTTTTTTAAAGCCATAGCAAAGGTTTGTTTATATGATTAGCTAAAAAGAGGGAAAAACAAGTTAGAAAATTTTATTCGGCAGTTACATTGCGGTTTAGGTTATCCTAAGAACCACTAAAAAAAAGGAAGAAACAAAATTTGTTATCCTAAAAAACACTAAAAAACACGAGGAAACAAAATTTGTGAACAATAAAAAACTGGAAATTTCTATCGTTTACCTGTTGTCGTTTGTTCGCAAAAGGCCTTCTTCTACACATATCTACTTCCCGAGTCCTTTTATTCGATGTCCATATTGCTGGAATTCTGAAGAAAAATTTATTTCCTCACGTCGTGGCGGTCGCGATATTTAATTTAGAATTGACACACTAACCTTGTCGCATTCCACTCTTTAAGTACTTTTATTTTATACCCAGTCGATTACACTGCTAAGAAAAAACGAACTCACCATGTTAAGAGGTCCACCATCTTTTTTTGAGAATTAATATATTTTCAGGCAGATAACACATATCTAAAAAAATATATATAAAAAAAGCAAAAAAAAAAAAATTTTATCCCTTATAATTTTGTAAAGGCGTGTCCAATTTTTTACCATTTTTGTACAGTTGCTATAGGATCACACATATATGCATATTTTTGCTTCTGTATCTCTTGTGGTTTATAAATGATGAAGAAAAAACGAAAATTGTTTTTATTATTGAAACTAAGTTAATCTCAGATTATGTTGTACTGTGGCCGACTCCTTTGACGATTTGTCCAATTTTCAATATCAACCTGCATGCAAGAACTTCCAATATTAGCTGATAGCTTCTTTTGGCGACCAGGGAAATGCTTACCACAGCGACTCCACAAACAGACAGACCAATGGAGGGCAGAGGGTGCTTAAATCGATTTAGGATACGATGCTAATCAAGCATATACATACTTTATAGGATGTCTGAAGCTTACTACTGGGCGTTGGAAACATTCACATTCACAAAACGAATATACTTCGCTTATACTTAGGTGTAAAAAAGTCAAATTTGATTAAATCCTTGCTTTTGTAAAAGTTTTTTGAAATTTCGTTTTTTCCAAACTTTTTTTTATCATCATATTTGTATTCATGATTTTTGTTAAGGCGATTATGATCTTTGCTCACTTATCAAGATGTATGTAAAGTAAAATTTCGAATGCATTTATTTACAAATCTAATCACATTTCATTTCGTAAGCTTTATTTAATAATAAACTTTCGTATATTGCTTACTTACCTATTATTTTTTCTTTCAAGGGATTAAAAAATTTAAATTTAATTCATATAAATATTTTTAGTCTGATTTAAGTCACTTTCCTGATAGCTTAAGTATTTTATATGAATTATAAAATAATTACATTATTCAAAGAAGAACAGTAAATATCGCTCATACGTCGTGTGTTCTTTTATTTATCAGCAACTTGTACTAATTTTGAAACATAAATACAAAGGCGTTCGTTCATTCGCTCATTCATACGTATGCATGTATGTATGTAAAAAAATTAGTAAAATCAGAGAATTATTTGATAAATTTCATCCCTAAGGCAGCGATTCGCAAATGTTTCTTTCCCTTGCTTTTCAGATTGTATTACTCCAGCAAAATTAATTAAAGAGCGAATAGATGAAAAAAAAAGGAAACGAAAAAACGGGTTTAGTAATGGATTTGCACATACGTACAACTATTACAAAGGCCTTTGTTTATTTTAGTATTGTCAGTGAACCAAAGTTGATTAGTTTCTAATTGAGTTTTAGACGTCCACGTTGATGGGGAGATGTAATGATATAATTTTTTGTGGTTTTGATTAAGAAATACGTCAAAAGGTTTTGTTTTTATTTGAAATTATTTCAATTAATCGGCTTTCTTGAACGTATATGAGAATAAATATTATGCGCACTTTTAACTCAACAACTCAACGCTTTTAATGGAAATATGTTGGTCATATTGTGCTGGCATTTACCATGTTTTCTTTATTTCAAAATTAAACTTGGAGTATTGTGCTGATTAAGAAGGCACGAGCACAAAGTCGTCATTAAATGCAATTCAAATGTGTTAAGTAAAATAAATGAAAAATATCTAATTTTCACATTTGAACTTCTGTATGGCATAGTTATGACTACTACTACTACTTCGGATTTAATACATGTTCTAGCGCTTCGCAAGAGTATATATGGCACCTCCTTTGCTCTTCATAATTGATTAACTAATTACATTATAGCGATGCTTTGTATCGTTAATTGGGACCATCAAAATGCAGCCAAGTTGACATATGATTTGTGTTGTGTTTTGATCAAACCAATGCTCTGCATAATAATTGCATTTTCTTTGGTGGTCTTTGGTGGTGGCGACTTGCAGTGTTAGTTAATTTTAATTGAGTCTCGCGACAAGCCCCCTTTTTATTTTCGCATTCATAAAATAATTCGATCCTTTTCACCTACGAACAGTTTGCAATCTTTACTTTATAAAGTTTGTAAAATTGTTAAAAAGATGCACAAAAACCTTAAGCACACAAAATATAACAACAATTCGACTTGTAAACTTATCTAGCTTTCTAGATTTAAAGTTATCCACTACAGAATTTATCTTAATGGGAGAAATAAATGATGAAATTCAAAATAAGTTTAGAATCACTTTTGAATATTTGATTCATCGAACGAATAGATAGATAAGACTCTCTTCTCTCTCTCTCTCTTCTATATCTGTGTCGAAGGTATAATGTTTTCATTTTGAAAGAAGACTTCAAGTTATTTGAAAATTAAGAAGTTTCGAAGAATGAAATTTAACTTAAATTTTATGAAATTAAAATGTTAACGACTTGAAAAGGTTTCCTGAACGATTTTTACATAATTATATCTAGACAGATAGACGTTTATACACGCAGCACAGCATAGCAAAGTAAAGCACACAGCATAGCACAGTCTACTTATTATCAGAGTAAGCATTACATTGAAGAGTTTTTGCTTTCTTTTATTTTTTTGAAGAAAATTTTCCATCATATTAAG
Source organism: Glossina morsitans morsitans (assembly GCA_001077435.1). Lineage (NCBI taxonomy): Eukaryota > Metazoa > Arthropoda > Insecta > Diptera > Glossinidae > Glossina > Glossina morsitans. The sequence continues at coordinate 2,860 of CCAG010012834.1, read as the reverse complement.
AGAGAGTCAGTCGTTTGGTTTATTTTAAAGAAAAGAAAAAGTTTTACAGATTAATTTCGAGTTTCTGTTAATGTACTGCTAAGGATTGTTTTAGATACACAGAGAGAAATTCAATATGAAATTTTCTTTAATAAATTTCTAATACATCCATTACTTATGTAATTAAAAGGGTTAATTGTACAAATGTAGTTTTTGTCAAATAAAAACTTTAGAAACTTTTGGTCCAATCAAGAGTTTGGGCATTTCCATTTAACCGATCATGTTGAAATGCTGCAAATACTTCTCATTCTTATCGCAATGCGACGCAATGTGTAGTGTAATCGATTTTTTTATGTATCCAAACGAGCGGTTGTCACGCCATAGTGATCTTTCCTGGATTAATTTTTTTTTCAAAATCTTCTTGCTGATTACGAGAAGGGGCTTGGAGCGTAGGATGCGAGAAACTGAGTGTGTTATGTTAAATGAACTGTGCACCACGCCTTGATAAATTCATTTCTGCCGATATGGACCTTAAATAAAAAGGCGTAAAGATTAAGTTGTGACCAGGTAAGTGCTGTCTATATTAAATGTAGCGTGTCCTACAAGGTAGCAATTCTTTGTTTAACGCTCCTCTTGATTAAGGCTTTAGACTAAGGAAATTGTTGAGTAAAAAGTGACATGCTTAATTAAAAATCAAATAAGGCGAACGCCATGACTTGTTGGGTTACTTTTAATCAACAAGCCCCACTGTAAGTTCTCTCTGTCTGCCTGGATATCGAACTACTGACGTTATTATTTTAAGGGCTACGCTTAATTGCCACGGGCAGATGGTCGGAAGTTGTATGAGACGTATGCACGTGTCATTGCTGAACTAACTAGTTCGGGAGTTATCGGAGGGGCCTCAATTTTTTATCCCACGGACACTCCACGAACGATTATAACTGAAAAAAGTGCACGTGGTTCAGTTTTATAAGGAGGAACAAAGGACGGACGGAACCTGCATCATAAGCCCTGGGACATTCTGTACCCTACCCTACCTATGCTCACTTTCGGGACCATGATTTGTAATGCGAGGAGTATAGGTGTCGACGTTGTGCTTCTAATCTAGTGGACGCCATGAATTAGTGGATTTTTTCTCAACAATTCGATTAATATGAGTCCCAACAAAAAAGAGAAGGAATTGTTCTATAGAAAGGGAAATGCAACACTCTAACAATCTTTTTTGAAAATGACCTAAACTATGTCCAGTGTCACTTTTATACGACTGTACATAAAAGGTTGGGTCTTTTAGAACGCAGCTAATTTCACCCACAATAAAATCACAAACTTTTATAACTGTATGTCATGTAACGTATTTTCTAACGGTTAGTTCATTAAAACAAGAAACATACGTAATTAATTTTTCTATATTCACATCGAATTTAATTTTTTTTTTTTATCGTGTATAACTGTTCAGAGAAAATGAAAGCAGAACAGAGCAGAAGCATTAGACAATAGAAGGCTTTTCGTTATCAAATGAATATCATTTCTTACTTACTTCGTTACACATACTTTATACTTTATTCTATAATTTTTTTTTTTTTCAAGTACTTAGTATATGAAAACAAATTTAAGCACTGCCTGGTACGAAATATTACCCTTAATTAAGCTCGAAACAATTACCGAAAACATTATTGCACAAAGAAATCTTTTAGTAACTAAAAGAGTAGAACGAAAGGCTTAGCAGGTTGCTCAGTAGCATGATTTAGTTTTGATTTAGTTTGCATGGATGACTCACTTTTGCCCTGAATTATTATAATCTTGGGCCAACAAGAGCATTCTCCCAGATTACTAATATTTCATAGTCAAAAGTTCTCTACATGCGACTACATATATTATATATATATATGCATATAATAAATATGAAAAATTGTGCTAACTCGCCACTACGGATTCATTCATTTATTAAAATGAAAGCTGTTTTTAAAGACACAAAGAAAAAATAAAACCAAGAAAAATCGCATATTTGTTTCGATGTAAGCATACGAATAGGTGCTGGCGGTGCCCTAGCAAACATCATCATCGTAATATTATGTACTTTTCTTCATCTTCAGCCACAGCAGCACATCGCCAATCAAGCATGCATATGCAGGCAACCGTATCTTTTGCTACAAGTTATTTAATGTATGAAGAATTGTATGTTAAAATAAATGTAGTAACCTTAAGCAGCAGCAGCGGCGGCAGCAACAGTAGTAATACCAGCAGCAGGAATATAAGCATCAAGTCGACTCTATGAACCATGATTACTAACATTGCTCGAGACCGTTCTAGGTTAGCTTAGCCATATTGTAGATAAATGAATGTTTTTTCTTAGCTGCTTGGCCAGTCGGATGCTTGGTCAGTAATGGTAGCTTAGCCTGCATGATGTTACATCATGCAAATGTGTAAACGTTTTGTTGAATAAAAATATATAACATAAAAATATATTTACATATATATATATAATATATATAATATATAATGAAATGTGGGCCTTGTTTGTTTTAATTCGTCCTTAATTCTGTTCCTTTGCTCTTTTGTTGTTTCTTCTTTATTTTCTTTTTCTTTTTTTCTCTTAGCAAAGCAAACACATTCGCTGAATCTTATATGTATGTATGTGGACCTAGGTATTTACATAGGCCTTGTAATTAGGTTGTGGTCTCCACATTTTTGGCAATGAATTTCTGAAATGAAGAAGAAGAAGAAGCCACAAGCCACACACGCACGCATTAACGTGAGTGGCCTATATGATGATGTGTTGATGCTAGCACTATCTAGCCTGATAATGGCCAAAAGATGTGTGTGCTGTAGTGAATCAAAAAAAAAAAAAAAAAAAAAAAAAAAAAGAAATCAAAAAAAAAAA
>CCAG010012833.1:0-63381 GCA_001077435.1 Glossina morsitans morsitans | reverse complement strand
TTTTGGGGAGGTGGAGAGGTGGCCCTTATCTGCTGTAAAATGGCGAAAAAATGTGTGTTTTTGGTGGAAAAAAAAAAAAAAAAAAAAAAAAAAAAATAAAGAAATCAAAAAAAAAATATCGGAGTTTGTCTGTCTGTCAGCTTTGCATCCTTGTGTGCGTACGTGTACTTCTCTGACGACTATAATGTTGTTGATGATGAGAAACTTCCCATATATCTTTAGCACAAACTGAGCATCCATATAATTTTCAACGTGTGTATGTGTATGCGTACATATATACATGTGCATATGTACGCTTTGTTGTCGTTCATTTTTTTTTTTTTCTTTTTTGTTTTTTACCCTGTAGAAGTAAAAGTTTGCTTGTCTAAGGGTACACTTTGTTTGTTTGTGGTTTGTTATACAGAACAATATGAAAAAGGAAGACAGGCGGTTCACATATGCAATCACGATAGTAGTTGTCAGTTAGATAGGATGTGCTGTTGGTGTTACTGCTTTTGCTGTTGCTGCTGTTGCTGCTGTTTCTGCTGTTACTCTTGCTAGTAGTAGGCTGTGATTTAACAATTTAACCGCAGTTGCATCTTTTGGCCTAAAGGTGGACACACACAATTTACGCCATAAGCTCGGAAAGCTTAACCAAGTCAGTAAGCAAGTAAATGATTGTCGGTAAGAAAGAGTGGGTCAAAACGAAACACATACGCACCCACACATACCTACTAGCACGTGTATAATTATTGTTACATAAATATGTAATGTAATAGAACCCCGACTACGTGTGTATGTGCATGTATATAAGTGAACACATATATGGGTGTTTACTTACTAAGCTATAATGCTGCTGGTGCTGTCAAAGCTGTATAGGGATGATATAGATTTGCAGAAAATTGCTAAGAGATTTCGCCAGTTTAGTAATGTGTAAAATCCTTTCTCGTTGGGTTCTGAATAGAAGGCTCTTCAATTCACATTTTAGAGTTTCATTTTAATTGTATGTATCCCTTTATGTGGGTATCTATATCTATACGGTTAAATGCACATATACCTATATGTGTACGTATACTTTTAGTCAGTCTTGCGGTTAAAAATGTTTGTTTAAGTCAATCTATCAACAGTCGACATGTGAAACTTACCTTAGTATCTTCTTCTTATTTTGTATATGCAAATGCATATATATATATATATATATATATATATATATATATATGTGTGTGTGTCTATATCTATAAAGGGTGCATATTTCTGTAAATATATATATATATATATATATATATATATATATATATATATATGAGTATGTATGTGTAGATATGTTTACTTATATTGTGTGTGTTCATATTTGCTTTTACATTTGTAAACAAGGACAAAAAGCAATTCCATCATATTGCGCAATTTTAACAATCGTATATATGAGGAGAGCATAGATTCTGCATTATAATGAGGCCTTTTTTTTATTCTTTTCAGTTCAGCTTTATTGCTGTGTAGCTGTTGTTGTTGTTGTTCTTGTTATTTTGATTGCTGTTACTTTGCTTCGTTTCTTTGCTTCACTTTCTGTCGTTGCGTCTGTCCCTACATCTGTCCATATTGTCTGCTTTTAATTTTTGCTGTTATTTTTATTTTATTTTTCCCTTCGCGCAGTGTCAGATGAAATATTAGGAAAGAAGTGTTGCTGTTACTGCTGTTGCTGTTGCTGCTATTGTAAATGCAGTTTATTGTAAAACTTGCATTTAACTCACTAAACGGTAAATTTCTTTCTTGTTAATCTTGTAACGCATACAACACACACTCACGCATAACACAAAGCAACAAACATCCACTGCATCTCCTACAAACGTCATTAGTAAGGAGATGTAGAAAGGCATATAAAAGTCAAAGTTGAGTGTGATTGAAACGTATGACAAAAGGTGGAAATTTGATATTCCGTTTGTGCGTGTGTGTCGTGCGCGAATTACAAAAAAAAGAAAGGAAGAAAAAATTGCACTTAATTTTATGTAGAACGCGAAGTGGATTTTACTGTTTACTGTTTAGTCAGGTAATCCAATGAAATATAGCCCTTAGGCTTTGCGTATACATTGTGTCACTAATGTTTCATAAGAAAGCAAAAAAAAAATTTTTTTTATTGCATCTAACAACTTTTTGTGCAATGTAACTGTTTTAAATTTTATGAATACACAGACTTCGCGATTCGTTCTATTTAATTTTAATCTTTCATGTAAGGCAACGGTCGTGTAAGGTATTAGGGGCTTTTAAAGAGTTCAAGACCAGTACAGTTCTTTTGAAAAATGGATCCAATTTTCAGTGTAATATTATTTGACTGTACTTTTGAATTGACAATAGCAGCGATGACGAATTTATTTGTCACTCTTACCTTAGACTCTTTCCCTTAGGTGTTTCTAACCTCTATATAGGTATACTAGGATACTCGTTTACCTTTTTTTGCCGCCCACGATATTTGAAGCGTTTAAACGGTAAAGACAATTGCTGGCGATGTCTAACGCCACAAATTTATTGGTTTTTTGAAATTGAAGGGAAGAGGAGATAATTGTGAAAAAAATCTGTTTAAATTTGCTTTTTTCAAGGTAATCAATGGAAATTATCCCAAATATGTCGGCTCTCCTTTCGGTCGATTGCATTAACTACACTTTTGTTTTACGTGAGGTGAGGTAACGGATTCGTCTTTCATCCTTGTTGCGAGCTGGCAAATGGCCGAACATTCGACTTACGATGCTGCTTTCGCTCTATTCTAGACAAAGGCAGGCATCTAGAAGTTTATCATGTGTAAATTGTCGTTATGCAGCATTTGTGAACTGCTTACTATGTCCACTGGCTCGCGCACTTTGTGCCTACAATCATCCAATGAAAATTTTGGCCGTTGCGAGATTCCTCGTACGGCCTCGTTCAAATTCGTCCAATAGTTTTTTGTTGCGAACAATGGAGTAGATCTCCCAGTGTTGCATTAAGCTCGGTTTTGATGTCGATTGGACCTGGATAACATTGCATTCCCAAACAAGTTCTTTGAAGATGCTCAGTATTGACGACTTCGCAGAAAATAAAGCAACATGGCGTCTTGAAATGTCAAACGCAAGCCCCATTTATAGCAAGCATCCAAAGACCGCCATCGAAACGTTAGTTAGGAATGCCCTTGTTTTTCTTTTCCTTTAATTCAGTTTTTCTCTCAACGAATTTTGAATTGTTTGAGTCCCTTCTCTCTGTCGTCTGTTGCTGGAAAGGCCTCAATAATGCGGAAAAAAAATGTGGAACTGAGCACACCTCGTTAGTCGAGGGCCACAAATGAAGTTTAATAATGGGCATGACTTTTGCAAAATGGCGCAGTTCACACTACGAAACCACGGTCGAAAAAATTAAGATAAACGGGCGACAAGTAGCTCTTGGTGATTACGTTTCTTGTCCATTTGCAGTAGCACACACAATAGATAAAAAATTGTAACTAGCAGCATATAGGAGATATTGACTTGAAACCCGCTATAAGTAGTTAATATCGGCATTACGAGAATATACCCCTCTGCTCTTCTGGTACTATCTACGTGTAAAAAATATATGCAAACTTGATTCAAGAGTCCATGGTAATCTTTAATCTTGTAACACGACGGCTAATGGCACATAATTATTGGCAAAATAATGGCAAATATTTTTCGCCTAAAAGGGAATTTCAAATATCTATAACCTTGGCCTAAAAGCTAAAAACATTTTATATATAGAGATAGTTGTACACAGTTGCGTTTTTAATGTGTGGACATAAATCAATTAGTGGCGAACTTTGAGTGTTTTGTTCGCCTTTTATAAAGATAATTAAAAGTGTCTTTTTCCTTCGTTTTAGTCTTCGATAAGAAATATTTATACTAGCTAGTATATCAATATTCCTTAACAACTTCATTCATTGCCTCTCTTCACGTTCACATCTGCTTTTGAACTTGAAAGCTGTGAGGCTTGTTAGTTAAGAAATCATGTGCAATGTTTCATCTTTCTATCTCAAATTGTGAATATCTTAGTCATGTATGTACCAGACAACCGAAACAGAGCTCACTAAGCCTAGCTTTTAATGTTAATCAAGGAAAACATTCACCTCATACTGACTTGCAAAGCCTTTTGTTAGTTGCTAGAAACGGGATGAAATATTCAGCATAGTGTTATTTTTAAGTGCAAGACCATTTGATTCCAATTAATGCTTATATCATTCCAAAGCATATTTATGGTGTCATTGATATTAATGTTTCGTACGCGTCAGCGACGGAAATCTCAATTACTTAACTATTTGTTTCATCACTTCAAGTATACCTAGCAATTTGCGTTTGCTTTTAATTATTACGGAAACGTGCTTATAATATAGAAAAACCAAAAAATAGCACATGGTGCAGCAAAGACCGCCCGCTCTTGTTGCGTGTTTAATTCCTCTCTTTTTTTTCCTTTTCGCATGTAACAAATTCCATACTTGCTATTTTTATGGATGTAAAGATGCATTTTATTCATTAAAAATTAATTAAATATTATAAAATAAAAATTTGTATGACAGTTCGTACAATTAAGAAATTTTTAAAAATTCCATTCAATTATTGAGGTATAAGTTTTTTTTTTATCAACGATATATCGTTATCACGGTATGGATGCCCATACAATATATGTGGGAAAGGAGAAAATCAACTAAGTTCTAAGAAAAGCGTTATACATAATGAAAAGCGAAGAAATAGAGAGAAAGATAGGGAGAGCGACAAGGTAAGAAAGAGATAAAGCGTGAGAACGTATATTTTGCAAACCAAGCAATCATGTAAAGCAGCGCATGTCATCTGACAGAATAGAAACAACAGGATAATGAGATTTTCAATCAAAATTGTTGACAGATTTTAAAATGTTTATGATAATGATGATGGTTGTGATGATGATGATGACGATATGATGTTGATGATGATGGAATTTTGTATTGCAAATGTATTGCGAGTGTGCAGAATCAGCTTAAGCAGAAGAGAAAGAGAGAGAGAGAAACAGGGACAATATGTACATTTGTCCCTTTTTCTCTTTGCGGACTAGAAGAGAGCAAGAGCAAGAGAGAGAGAGAGAGAGCGGGAGAGAAAGAGAGATTAAAGGAAACCAGTGCGCGGCTCATGTTTTCATCATTCAGCAACAGCTTCAATGATGCTGTGATTCTGTGATACTGTGACGCTATGATGCTGCTATGTTCTACTATAAAAATTTATTCTCAATTTGAAATAACAAAATCCCAGTGAATAAGTGAAAACGAAACTATAATTGCATACTGTTTTACAATAAACTGTGGCAGTATAACGCGAGCCCTTGGCTGGTAAGGGTACAAGAAAGAAAATTTTATAAAAATTACAAAAAAAAATTCTATTCAATTAATAAAAATTTCTGTGCACACGGTTGTCATCACAAACAAAAAAAAATAAAAAAAATAATAAAAACAAAAAAAAAAGAAAATACACCAGAAAAACTTTTCCATTAGAAAAACGACTTTATACCTCAGCTTTAACATTACTAATAATAATAATAATAATAATAATTTACGAAAAATACAAAAGGAAGAAAAACTTGTTAAGCAATAAAGTGAAAATGAAAAGAGAAACAAATTTGTGACCGAGGAAGGCTTGAAAAATTCGAATGAGAAATGCAAACTAAAACAAAAACTTAAGTGATTTTATGGTAACTAAGTAAAAAAATTACTTTGTTTTTCTCTTCATCTTTTTTTTTACGTTGAGTTAAATTTTGATTTTCCCTTTTTTTTTTGCTATTGATATATTGCGGTATGGTACGCCAGCTTGACAGTTAGTTTAGTTGTAGGCCTCGTCGTCCTTATTTTATATTCGTTGTCCTCGCTTACATCGTAAATTTTATGTATGTGTGGGAGTTGCTCCTGATTAAATGACACGTACAGTAACTGGCTGTATGATTTTTCTTTTTTTTTTTGTGTTGTTCTTTGAAAATTTCCTCACAAATTCACCACACAATGTAATTCAACACAATCATCATCGTTTGCTTACTCGCTTACTTAACAGTACAATAATTTTGTTTAGAGGGAAAGAGAGCAATTAAAAAGAAAGAAAGAAAAATTAGCGGCTCAATCGTAACATCGTGGCTGTGAATATGTAAATATACTGTGAAAAGAAGCAAAAAAAAAAAACTGAACTTCTGTTATCCGATGCACCTAATGTGATTCTCTTGTGCTGTAAAGTAATAATGAACACCGTATAAATTTAATATTAATTCAATTTGTAGTAGCTCGCACTCTTCCTTTCCCCATGTCCATGCCAGTCACACACACACACACACTCTCTCCGTCTCTCTATTTTTCTCTCCTTCTCTCTTTCGCATTCTATTTCCTTCTTCTCTGTACTCTGGCTTTTTGTTACCTAGACTTTTCAATCTTATGGAGAGTGATGAGCAATACAATGTCGGTCGGTAGTTAGATGACTGAGTAGGCAAGTGCGTATGATTGAGTGGGTGTGTGCGTGTGTTTATACATTTCTAACGCGTTCTTAATTAATTGAAAAGCATTACAATAGCATAAAAAAAGACCATAATCTCTTTCTCTCTCTTCCCTCCTAGTCAAGTGTTGATAATTTTAGCGATAAGCCAAAAGTAAGAAAAAAAACAAAAAAAATGTTACTTTGCGAAAAAAAAGTGGCAGAAAAAAAAAAAGAGAAAAAAACTAGAAGTGTATGAATATTGATTTTGTGTAAACAACACAGAGTCACGGCTAACATGATAACAACAACATCAGTAACAACAACAATAACTATAGTAACAAGGACAACCAACAGCAACAGCAACAACATTTTCGAACATTTCATTGCTGCCTAAATGATATATAAGTGAATACTGACAACTAACTATTTTTATGCAGGCATAGAAATACTGCGTAAGCGTGTGCCTGTGCGTACATATGTGCTTTAAGCTGCAGCAGTAAGTATCGTATGATTTTCCTTTACTAATATTTTTTTGCTGGTTCGTTTCATTTTTTTTTTTTTTTTTTTTTTTTTGTTAAATGTGTATCCAAAGTTGCGTCGTTGTTGTTATTGTCCGCATTCTCACTCTTGCTCACACTTATTGGTCTCGTTTTACACACACTTCCCTCAATTTCATATTAGATCATCATCTTTTTTGCCTCGACCCATTGTATTTTTTGTGCATTTTTATTATTGTTGCTTCTGTTATGTTGTTTTCTGCAAAGATGTTCTTGTTATTGTTGTTGCGAAATTTTATGTTCACTAGTTTTTTTTTGCGTCTTTCGCTACATCCGGCGAAATTCAAGAAGTATCGTAATAATATAACGAATGTACACAGACAGCTTCTACTATGGTATGTGCTTTGTTAAGGATAAACGGACCTCTACATATAGTCAGGCAGATAAACAGACAGACAATTACCGCATTTACATATTTATATATGCACATTCATACATATGTTGCAAACTCCATTGCTTGGTTACTGCTTTTGCTCCTGCTCCTGCTCTTACTCGTGCTCTTGCTCTTGCTCTTGCTCTTGTTGCTGCTGCTGCTGCTGCTTTATGTGAGAGACTTCGCTTCAAGTGCACACACTTGAAATGTTAAGCGTTTGTTGTTTTTGTTATAGTGATTGTAAACCACTCTGCTGGTTGTCGGCAGTAAGAGAGCTGCCTGGCTGTTGATGAAGCTTTCCCTATAAGTGTCTATAATATTTTTCCTATTTTTTTTTCTTTTTAATTTAAAAATTTTCTTTACTTTTCGTCGTATACAACATCTGTTGTGGGTGAACCGAAAAGAAAAGAAAAAAAAAAAATAAAAGAAGAGTTTATTTCCTTTTTATTAATACTATATGTACGTCTGAGTAGTCCTTCTACCGTTAACTTTTTATAACGTCATGCAAAATTCTTTTTTTTGTAATAATTGTCATAAATAGTCTTGCATGGTGAAGGAGAGAACAAGAAGTAGGTCTGTTTAAGCTTAACAATAAACTAAGAGCCATTGTATAAGAGTTTTTTAATTTGTTTTCCCTCTTCAAGTGATTAAGCTGTTAAATATTTATTTAAGTGAAAAAAAAAAATAAATAAAAAATTAATAAAAAATTACTCTCTTATTTATTTACTTTTTTTTTACATTCGATATCCTTACAAGGATTTCGTTTATATGAGCTGAGATATTCATGTGTATGGCAATCACGTTTGTTAAGAATTTTTTTATGACATTTTTTCTTGTAGCAGCACGTTTTTTCGCCATAAAAATATTTATGATGGTCGTAAATGAAATCTATTTGTCGAACAGGGAAATAATTTAAAGCAATTTTTAAAGCTTAAATCGGATGACGTTTTACTTATTTCGCGTTTTTTCCCCGTTCATTCAGACGTTTCAGAGTTTTGCCCACACCATGGTGTTGCGGTATTGTGTTAGTTTCAAGGGAGGCATGACACTTATTGATTTAGGCAAGCATCCACTAAACAGCGGCTTAGTCATTTTCTTGTTTCTTTCGCCCTCCTCACTGCTTTCCGAACGTCACTGTGTTGCACGAATAGGGCAGTGGATTAATTATATTAAAAAAAAAAAAAAAAAAAAACAAAGCCTTAGCTTTGCTTATTGTTTCAATGGGAATGAAAAACTTGGATATTATAAATTTGTTGCGCGGCATCCGTTAGGGCGCTTTTAATTAGAGGGTTCTACTTCTCCGAGTTTTAGTATTGCCTCTCTCACTATTGAGGAGAGTGTATCATCAATTAGATAGCTAGCAACCTTAGCATAGCCTAAACGATAGTTTTTAGCAGTTAACAATTATTACTTTAATGAGAAAATATTGAGCCTGTGCGGAATAACAATACAATTGCTGCCATATGTCGAAATGTATCCGAGTCTATAATACGGACTTTTTTTTAGTTTAAATTTAGAGCTTTTATTAAATTATAATCTGCGGTCTTAATGTCGTAATCATTTTTCCGCTTGAAAATATTGCGGTTTATGATCAAAAAAATAAATAAATAAAAGAGAAAACGCATTAATTGTCGTTGCAAAAGAGTGCTGCATTTGAATGACAAATACTTTCTTTCGAAAATAACAGAAAGAGGAATCGATGGTTTAATTCAGTAGTCTACAGCGTTTTATCTTAACAACATCGTTTTATTTTGACAACATTGTGATTGTGAAAGATTGTGACAAAGGGGGAACCGTTGAAATGACCTTAATCACGCTCCTTATATTTCGATTGCTTACTCTAACCAAGGGCAAGTTTCACCTAATTTTGTTTTCCACAACGTAAATCTCTCCCTGACAGACTAACATCATCTTCGGCGCCATAAACTTTTCGTATCCTTTTGTTTTTTTTAATCTCCTATGTCTTATTTTTAAGTTGTAAAGTAATTCCGGATTTTTCATCGAACTTTTATTTGTTTAGTTTATTGTGTTTATGGACCTTCGATCTTAGTAGATGCAAATTCGCCTTCCTTCCGATTGGTGTACGCCAAATGCTAACTGTTTTATAACCACATGAAATCTCAAAACGAACTTAAATACATAACCTCGAAATAAGGCAAAAAAGTAGAAATCTTCATATCATAAGCCTATAGTTGAAAATTTCGGCAAAAGTTTAAACTTTATTAGTAAAAAAGTGTGAAAGGCCTTGGAATTGATTTAAAATGTAGAGAAGTGTGAAAAGAAATGCCGAAAGAAGACGCTTTTAATTAAAGCGTCCATAATTGAATTGCGCCATGAGGTTAAATTTCCAAGTAAGAAATCTATAAGCCTTGAAACAGATTCAAGACCACTAAGGTAACACTTTCAACACTGCTTTTTTAGAACTGAGACGAGCAAAAGCAAGCATTTACAGAAAATTTTATTCTCGCGATTCAATATACGATTGTTCGTGCTTGATATATATCTTTAATCTGATATATTATTATTATTATTATTATTATAATATTAGGCTAATGAAATAAATTCTTAGACTAAACAAAAAGACATTGAGCACTAGCAACACAGGCTATCGGCTCTAATTTATAAAATTATATTAGATATTAAGCCGAGTAATTTTAATAAAGTAATATATTATTATTATTATTATTATTATTATTATTATTATTGTTATTATTATTATTATAAATTTAGCCAGAGAATAAATTCTAAGACTAATGTTTTGAAGCACTAGCATCTAAGGCTTTCGGCTTTTATTTTTTATTAATATTATTATTATTATTATTGTTATTATTATTATTATAAAAAGTATACCGCACTTGAGATTTAAACCCACGACCATTGAATTGCTAGTCGAGACTCTTGCCTACTCGGCCACTCAGGCGGATAAAATAATATATTGAATTAATATTCTGTTCTGAAGCTGATTTTAGAAAGCCCAAAGGGGTAATCAAATGGTAATTAAATGGAATACTTCTAGCCAAGGAAAAGTTAAGGCACTCGCAGAGAATGTGCTTTATAGTAAGAATTTGTCCACAACTGCAGATTGGGGAGGAAGACTTCTTCAAGATCCATTGGTGAGTTGCAATTGTGTGCCCAAGGCGAATTCTCGACAATGTTTGGATCTTGATTTTCTCGACATTTTTTGGATATAAAGGTGGAATTAATTGAGGGTTAATACAAGACTATTGTTGATGATGGTATTGTAGATTTGCTTCTGTAATTTTCTCTTTAACTTTTCCTCCAAGGTATTTTTGAAGATCCGACCTTTCCATGACATCATCCATAATTAGAGGTGCAGAAGCAGCATACTTCGCCGCTCGATCAGCCTACTCATTTCCCAGTAAAGCGATATGACCAGGGACCCATAACGTTTTAATATTTCCGCCGAGTGATGTAATTATATTCCTTAATTTGTTGATGGTGCTTCATCTCGAAGTCGAAGAATTCCGAATAGCTTATAATACAGACAAACTGTCAGTAACAATGACGGTTTTGAGTTTGTTTTTATAGGTAAGGTTCGCAGCGTGAAGGATAGCTTTGGCTTCGGCTGTGAAAGCTGAAGTGCTTTCGTGAAATATGTGATTAAGAAGGACCTGTCCTGAAGCATCTACCACGGCACAAGCAGGAGGCAGACCAGAGGATTTTGAGCTGTCCGTGTATAAAAGTTAATCTGATATATATTAAGCCTGTAAGCGTTTTTGCTGTTTATTTATTCTTTGTCCGAGTGCATCTACTCTGGAATTCCTGGCTTATATAGGCAAAAATTAAAATTTCTATTTAAATTCCTTCGACATCCACACATGCAATAACAAGCATAAAAATAAGATCGTTCGGACTATTACGCGTCTTTTAAAAGTTTTCTGATGTAGAATTTCAAATTTGATATAATTTTAGTGAGTGGATATTAGCTATAACAATATTTTGAATCGGCCCAAGCATATGTTAAGAAATGGGAAAAGCTTCAACAATCGTAACAATGTTAATGTTATGAAATTTTGACATGTTTCATTAGACGGTTGCGTTTGTTACTCATATGGATTCGTCAATAGCGACGACGTTTATATGTCATCCCATGAACGAATTGAGTTATGTTCTATTATCGGCCATAACTTACAAGTTTTTAGTTTCTCAAATTTCATTCTATCACTTTGGTGACCAAATGATATCAAATTGGAGGCATGCCATTGGGTGTTGAGTAACGAAGTGATTATAGCCTTTTTTGATGATTTGTAATAAAATTTTCGCATACAATTAAGAGATTTTTATGAGAAATAATTGTTCAAAAAGTTCACTTTTCGTTTAGAAATCTTTTTTGTGCATTCCATTGCCTATAAATTGAAAAGTTTTTTTTTTTTTTTTTTTAGATAATTATATGTCATTAAATCACACAAATATTGCAGTCATACATAAATTTTCGTATTTTTTTCTAATTCTTTTTTTTTTTTTTTAAATATTATTTTGGCTGCCATTTCCCTTTTTTCTAAAATGCTGACTTGAACATTATAATATCCGTTTTGCACTTCTTTTAATGGGTTTGGTGTAACGTTGTATGTATGTATATATATATATCTATATGAATAAAAATGGTATACATGTGTGGGGAAAAGGCAAAGAGAAAAAAAAAACGAAGAATGATATGCGACCTGATGTCGTTTATGCCATTAATGCTATTACTCGTGAAGTGTAATTAAAATAATAATAATAATAATAATAATAATAATAATAATAATAATAAAAAAGAGGAATTCGTAGAAGGGTAACGAACATATTTCAGTTCAGACTTAGAGAACCAAGCATAGCATTCTTAGCAAAGCCCAAATGATAATTTTTAACAAATGTTTACAACCACCATTACTTTAATGAGCATATATATATATATGTATATATATATATATATATATCAGGCCTGTGGAGTAGTACTAAAAATATATTCCATTAAACGATGTTACACATATGTTGGAATGTGCACGAGCTGAAATGAACGCTTTTTTATGAGTTCATTTAAAGCTTCAATAATAATATTTCCTGTAATCCTAACATTAAAACCATTTTTCTTTTTGAAAGTATCCAGGCTTATGGCAAAGAAAACAACAACAACAAAACCAGTAGATTCATTATTTGTCTTTGAAAAAAGTGCTGCTATCGATGAAAAGCATTTTCTTTCCTTTTTTCTTTGCGAAGCTAACAAACGTGAGAAATAATGAGAAAATCAAACGCCCTACAACGAAGTTAAGTCGTTTTGCTTTGGTGATATTAGAGAGATGTTACTTTAGAAATGAAGTTTCATTTGTCGACGTTAATCTGTACAGTAAAAGAAAGCAATTAATGTGATCTATACTCCCATTGTCAAACAATTAGAATAGATTTCCTATCAATGCAGCGAAGCAATGAAAAACAAGAAAGAAAATACCGGCATTGAACGCTTTAATGCTAACTAAAATCGTTTAATCTCTTCCTCTATTGTCCTCCGAGTCTTTTTGCTAAATTAAAAAACAAATTTTTTTTTGAAATCAGAATTATCTGCCCAGGGGCGACAAGCAAACAAATTAATTTTATAATTATACGGAAATTAATTTATCTCTACAATTATCAAATGTCAGTGTGTTGGGGTATACTTCGTAGTCTTAACTATTTTGAGTGCTCTGTCGGTAAAGGGATAGCACTTGCCATTTAGACACATACCCACTAGGCTCCTCCTATTTCCTCACTTCTTCACATACATACGTATTGAGTCATATAAAAAGACTTTGCAATTTTTTAATCTTTTTTTGAGCTTCGTTTTGCAATCTACTCTCTTCGAATGATTCCAACCTATCATGTGGTGGATGTGTGGTGCCTCCGCTATTTCCTGGCAGCTTGTTTGCCAGTCTTTCTCCACCAGTTGCAAAATTTCATCTGCATCATTATTCAATGACTGGCCAACCAGAGTGAGGTGGATCTTTGACATCGAAATTTCCGGAACGGAATCGAGCAAACCACCACTGACCGCTCCATTCACTCACAGCATTCCCACCGTAAATTTCACAAACTTTAGGCAGGTTTCTGCGCCTTTTGCTTTTCTTATAGTAAAAAAGCATCACATAACGTATTTCTGCAGATATGTCATTCATTCATTTTCAAATCAATGTAGCTTTTTGCATGACCAAGAGAATTAGAAAACTATCCTCACAAAAAACGTAAGCTGAAATGTCACCCTTTAAGCACATGTTCATTTGAGACAATCAGTTGCCAGAGTGATGCTAGGTATACACCACCTAGTGGCAAAAAACCGTAAAGTCTTTTTACAAAAGTTTCAGTTAAGTCTTTTCCAATCGGCCTTTCCTCTAAAGAAAGACGAAGGAGATGAAAATTTCGCTTTTAAAATATCGATTTCGCCAAGTGTATGCAAAAAACGGAATTGAAAAGTATCTAGCAATGGAGAATAAATTGAATGCTTATCAACTACAAGAACTTGAAATCCATTAACTCCTAACGTCATTCTAATGACGACTCTTTTTTTCCTTTTTTCTCACAAAAATTTTCTTCATGTCAATTGTCTTGTGCTCTGCTCCTGTCCATGCAAATGCTTAAGTTTCAGGGAAATTCTATAAAAATCATAAGTAAAGCAACATTTTTTTTTAATATTCAAATTTAAGAAAAAACGTTGTGTTTACTTGTTTCACTTTGACTATGAATATGCGCTGATTTGAATGTGATTTTTTCTTATTTAATTTTCCTTTTCTTATTTAGTTTTTAGATTAAAATTTAAACAATTCACAAATTTTACTGTGAACTTTATTAGAATTATAGCAGATTCATGGCTTCATCGTAATGCATCTCATGTTCACAAGTTTGTTTTGTGCATGACTATTCTGCCTTGCTGCAATTTTAAGAAAGCTTTGAAACAACACATATCTCTAAAGAAAGAGTTAGAAAACAAACATAAATCGTCTCTTATGAATTTCTCAATTAATTTCTAAAGGTTTTTTTTTCGTACTGAATTATTAAGAAAGCTACGTTCTCAAGCCTTACAGAGCATAACTGACACTTCGCCTGATTGTGAAAAGTAATATATTGGATCTTTTAGTAGGCCGGCCAGAATCTATAACAAAGATTGCCGGAATCAGCGCCGCAAAAGGCTTGCATAAATTTTGATGAAAATATTTTGAAAATTTTCTTGCACTTTTTATGTTAATTTCTAAGATTTCAAAAAATTTCTTGAACAATATTTTCTTTCATGGAATCTTAGCCAAGCAAGCCAGCAAGACGATGAGAACATTTAATTGAATTTAATTAATTTGATTTGTTTAAAAAAAGTACGCTTTAAACATTTAAAGAAGAATGTAAGCCTGAGAAGAGCATGCCTGAGAAAAGCACGCCTGGGAAATTATTTTCAAATCATGTAAAGCCAGCTCACCGAGTACATACCCAAGTTTTGCCTGAAATAAACTTTTTTATTATCCCTCGACACGATTTAAAATCTATTCAATGAAGTTAGATCGCGTATAATTCGATTTTCGTTTTTGAATCGACTCTCAACTCGACCTCAACTCGAGCTCATATGCATGCAGATTTAAGTCGTAGCGCAAAATGAGCCGCCCAGTGGTTTCCTAGCGGAGAAAAAAAGAGAGTTGTTACGGACAATCGCCACAAACAGTCGGACTAGTCGTTGCGGCTACAGACGCATCATCACCAGAATTTTGCAGCCGGAACATTTTCTTTAGTTCTATATGTATCTTATTTAGTGGTTAATAGTTCGCCAATTGCAACGGCTGTCATGATGAATTCGAGCTTCGTGGTCGGCGAAGATTCTCGATAAAATTTGTAAGGGAAACGACATGTGGAACACATCAAAGTCTTGCACAAACAACAAAGATTTTCACGCTGTAGTAGTTTCGGCGCATTTAACGACGACGATAATGGCTTGAAAGCAAAGAAACGGAAAGTTTCTTGCTTTGTATTGTTATTTTATTCCTTAGTTGAAGCACATATCTGAGACGACATCAGCAGTAAAACTAAGCAAAAATGTTGCTGTACTTAGAGGATTGACATACCTTCAGTCTACTGAGACGATAATGGAATAGCGGGAAACGTTATTTAAAGCAACTGTTTTAATTGGAAAGACAAAGTGCGCAAATGTGGAAAAAGCTTTGATCATATCATAAACTAATCAAGGAAACACTTGCAACCATTGAATTGGAAACTCTTAACGTCTTGCCATTATTCGTTTAAGATCTTTCATGAAGTGAAATAGAAGTCTGACGGTAAAATAATTGTACGAGTCAAGTTAATTGACTGAACACAAATTGAAAATAGACTAATTAAAGCAGAAGAAGAGTTATATTCGACTTGGCCTGAATCTAAAATCAGTTCACGCGTTTTATCGATACTTTATCATATTATACGAAAAGCGCGTCATATTCATTTCTTATTATTTATCATATTAAATTTGTAGATAGTTGTTCCAGCTACGTTTACTTTCAATTATAATTTAGTTAATTTTCGATCTTAATAAAGAGATTGTAATAATAATAAAGACAGATTGTCATAATAGTTAAAGACCGATATTGAAGCCAGTAACTAAGTTAAAAAGTTGACATTTTAGATCTCACAATTTACTTTACAGCGCAAAACCTCCGTTGGTAAACAGCAAACACAAAATGACCTCGTAAAGAAGTCCATTTAGATACAAATAAGAAAAAGTGGGTAAGTTTTACGTTGCCAGACGATGATGGGCTATATATGAGTTCAGCTGATTTTCAAAATTCATTAAAGAAAAATATTAGATCATAATTACTGCATACGAACAAGTTTCAAGCACACAATCGTAATATGAAAAGATCATAGATAAGCATATGGAGTTAAATGGATTGGGGCTTTGACTTTGTAAACTTTGTAACGTTTTCGTTATACATAACTTTTTAAGTAACTAAAGACAAATGCAAAATGCAAATACGTAAGCTGTGACATCCCTAGCGAGCTTATCTCCCCTTTGTTCTGTTGAGTAAGCGTGTGGATAAGAGTCGATAGCTCCAAGTTAGTGTTCGCGGGTTCAAATCTTGGTCTCGTAACTGTAATGAGTGCTCAGTCACTTACCGATGTCCTGTTCGCTTCTTGTATCTCTTTTTCTCTTTCTCGCTCTATAGAAAACATCTTTTGATTAATTGGTCATATTAAAAAAAAAAAAAGAAAAAAAACTAACTTGTGAGAGTTTCGGTTCTTTCGAACGCAGCAAGGGTAGGGAGTTCGAGATTGTTATTATAACAAAGACAGGTGTTCCGACACGGAGTATATGAGAATTTCGAAAAGGGGGAAAAATATTTGATTAGCGCAAATGTACATTAATTTAAACGCAATAACTACACTAACACTCGCACTACAACTACGAAAAGGAGTTGAACGATTAAATACTGTTTTCAAATTATGAATATTCGAAATTTATTATATTTCTGTGAAACGAAGAATTTAAAGCAACGCATTGTTCAGTGTTCTGCTAAGTACATATAACATTGTCTAACCGATGCTGCTCGTTTTAAATGAACAACACGGAATACGAAATCTTGTTTGCGTCTAAAATATTTGCAACAACAACAATGATAATGACAATAGCTAGTAAAGTAAATTTTCCATATTTGCTTTCTAATCTAAATAATTTCAGTTTAATTAAATTATTTTGGTTTACGTTCAGGTTAAAAGAAATATTTATTACGAGAATTCTCCCAAATGATCTAAAAATTGCGAAACAAACTGGTATTTATGTAATTAATTGTTTTACCAACATAAAAAAAAAAAAACAAAAAAAAAAACAGGAAAATATGCATTGTTTGTATTTTCTTCGTTCAGTTGGTTAGCCTTTTTTGCGGTATTTCTGCCCGACTCTTTTAATAACTTTGGTTTTGGTAAGTGTACATGAAATTTTTGCCCCTTTTGTGTTGTATTTCTCTATGAAAATTATTCACATTTTATGTTATTGTTTTTCCTTTTGTTTTGTTTGGTTTTTATATGTGTTTTTCTTTTTTGTTTTTTCTTTTTTATTCAATCCCGTCTGTTAATTTTCCTGCCATACCATATTTGCCACTAACAAGTAACACAGACGCAACTTTGGATAAATATGCTTTTTTACTTATTTTGTTTTTTGTTTTTTTTTTTTTGGGAAAGAGATTTCAAGTAGAATTTTCTGGCTAGCAGAGGAACTAATTGAATTTTTGCTTTCGTATTTTAATTGCAGAATGAAAAGCATTAAAAAAAAAATTAAATAAATAAATAAATAAATAGAGAAAAAACATAAACGCATGCTAAACCACTTAAAAGCAAAATTTATGTATATAAAAAGAAAAAAAAAAACCAAAACTAAAACTTAATGACAAGATAAACTTTAATTGAAAACAAGCGATTGTGATGAAAGTTAAATTTAAATCAAAAAAAAAAAAAAAAAACAGAAACCTTTTTAAATCCCAGTAAAAACTCGAAGATCATAACAATAAAATAAATTCATAAAATAATTAAAAAAAAAAAAAAAAAAACGTCTATACAAAAACACGGAACGTAGTCAACATTTCATGAGAAAAGGCAAAAAAACAAAAGAAAAGAATTCGCTCAAATTAAACATCATTTAAAAACTTGTAACAATAATTAAATTAAAACAATTAGTAAATAAACACCAAAAAAGAAATAAATATAATTTTAAATTAAACACTTGTACGGTGGAACTTTTCAAAATAAATATAGATAAAAATTAAAAATAAATAATTAAAAAAATAAAAACAAGCTTGTAAAATACAATAATAAATTCTTAAAGTAAATACCCTAAACCACTTTACTTCACTACACTTGAAAAAATTTTACCTAAATTACAATAACCAATATTAGTACATGCATACGTATATACATAATTGTTAAATAATTGTTAAACTAGTTTATTTGTTATTGTTAAAAACTAGTCAAAGAAATATTTGTTATTTGGAAGTCGAAAGCAAAAGCAACACCCATCAAAAAAAAAAACAATAACCAACATCCTCGATATATAATGATAATATTACGACGATAACAAACTGTAATAACACGAACAACAAGAACAACAACTATATACTGTGATCCATATATTGTAAAGAAATACTTTTGACAAAAGTCTACGAAAAGTAAAAGAAAAGGCCGGCCGCTTGTCATTTCGAGCGTCCTATGACAATCTCGGATAAAGAGGAAGAGAGAAAAATATTTGCAAACGGAATAGAAAAAGTGTCATTTTTAGAATTTTTCATTAAAACTGCAAGACCTGGCATGTAAAACTATCTCTATGAGTCAACAATTACCAACTAGGCTGGCTAGGCTTAGCAAAGCGATCGATTGGCATTAGTAGCGGGGAAAGCTTACTTTCACAGAGAAATAAGAGGAAAGAGAGAAAGAGGAAAAAAAAGAGGAAAGAGAGAAAGAGAGAAAGAGGAACAGAGAGAAATAGAAAGAAAGAGAGAGAGAGAGAGAGTAAGAAAGCCACTCAGTTATAAAAAGAGAGTACAAAACAAACATTTATTCGCGTCAGTCGTCTCCACCGCCACCGCACAGATTGCAATGCTCTGGTAGCCAAGATAGTTTTGCTGTGGATCACTGTTGCGATTCACATACGGCAACGAATAGCCTACGTGGTACGGCGGCTTCGGCGGCAGCGTCTTCACTAACAGGAGGAGTAGCAGTAGGCAATAGTAGCGGTGGCGGCGGTGGCTATATACAATGGTCATCGACAGGCATTGGCAATCGCGCAGCAGCAGGATCAGCAACAACAGTTCCAACTGGGGCCATGTGCTATCACAGCAATGCTGCGACAGCTACAGCGGTAACCCCAAATCCACAATCATTAATTCCCGGTAGTGTTGGCCATGGCCACAATGCCGGCCTACTAGGATCTCATATTTCATTGGGTGGCCTAACGGGCACAACAAGTGACGCCGCAACAACAGGCGGTCATTGCCGCAGCATGAGTGGACTAAGCTCTTTAAGCCTCGGTCCGGGTGCTATTGCGGCCGCTCCTCTACCTCCACCACCCATCTTCAATCCGTGTAGTTCAAATAGTTTAAATAGCATGTCAATACAAGGACCCTCAACTTCGCGTTGGGGTCCTCGTACCTCGTGCCCGGTACACAGCCCGTTTCGTATAAGAATACCTAACGGTTCAATTTGCTCAGGACATCAGGTAATTGTTCACCTTCTTCATTATCTGCTTATTCTTTTATAATTAAAAAACATGAATATATATATCAATATGTGTACACATAAACATATATATAAATATACACATATACACGCGTATAAATTTATGTGTATATATATATATATATATATATATATATATATATCTATATCTATATATATATGTGTGTATATGTAAATATATTAATCTAGATGAGTTTGCATTAATGTTTTTGACGTTCAAAGTTGTATTTGCACCGTTCCTTTTATAAAGAGAAAGAATCTTGCTTTCGATTTTTATGTATTTTATTCGTTTTACTATTACCGTAAGACATTATTTATATATTCTGCAAGTAGTCTTTTATAAGAACAAAAAAATCTATTATATTAAATTTTTGTTTTTCTTTTTTATGATTGCAGGTAAGCAGTAACAATAATTCGATTACGAATTCCTACGATTGATCATGACTCATACGACTTTATGTCAAAGACATGTAAGATTTTTCATTCTTGTTGCTTTCTAATGGATAAAATTTATGATATCCTTGCTTTATCGACAAATCGTGGGTCATATGGATACTTTTGTTCTCTCTCTCTCTCTCTCTCTCCCGCTTACACGAATGAATTCAAAATTCATTTAATTTATTAATTCATTTATCAATTGCAAATGTTATAAACCATTTTCTTTCCTAAGTTTACATCATTATTATCATTATTGTTATGTTCGTAGTCTGTTTTTTTTATACATATGTGTGATTATGATTACATTATACATTGATTGCGCCTCTATTTGATTGAGTTTTCATTAACAGCCATTTAATGTGTTACAATTTCAAATATATATAGATATTACAGAAAGATATCTATCTATATTATCATCATCATCATCATCATCATCATCATCATCATCATCATCATCATCATCAACGTTTCCGTTGTGATGAGTTCTCTTGTTAATATTAATAGACGAAATGTTGTTATTTGTCATTAATGTTTAATGATGATGATAAGTATAATTATGTGTGATTGTAACAATGTAACTTTGTTGCATTATCAAAATAATTTCAAAAGCCTAAAAGCAAACTACATTTACAAAAGACCTGTATATATATACATATGTACGAAACAACGATTCAGGGACAGTGCATTACACGCTCTAATCTAAATAGCAAAGCCGTAAAGAAACGAATTTTGATCAATACGTTTGATATGAAAAATAATATGAGTTAATGAGGAAAATAGACCTAATATGTGACGTAGGAGAGACGAACACGAGAGAAATATATATCCTTTCTTGTTGTCTTTGAATCGAGAAACAGGAACACTGAGCAAGTAGACAATACGCTGATGATTCTATGACGAAAGATATTCATATTTTCATTACCTCATTATTTCCCTCATCAACTTTCACTTCTTGTTCAATTTTAATAAATAATTATTATACCATATGCCACTTGCTGTGCAAGATATATAAAGTTTAGGCGGCTGCATGTAAAATCCAGAAGAATTTAAGGTAAACCCGTTTTTTTATCATAGCGATCGATTCAAAGTCCTTCTTCAAAACGATTTAAGTTCGCCTGGCTGTCCGTTTGTCCATCTACCTTTGCGTCTGTTTGTCTATCTGTCCGTTTGTTTGTTGTTTGATATGTTTAACCTGCGAATATATTTTAACACAATTTGGATTAAATCTTTAAGGAATAAATCCCCTTGACAGTGGATTAGAGTGGGCCATTTTTTTTTACCATTCTCAATGAACGTGTTATTTTGAAAATTGTACAAATTTTTGCACAAAACGCAGTGACTCACTACTTGCTCCATTATATTAGATTAATGTGGGAAATTTTGATTGTGTGGGTTAATCTTTGAACCTTTTCAGTTTATATAAATCTTTCCGCGCAAAAACAAGTTTTTATATAACAGGAAGATCGAACGTTTACTATTTGATGATAAATTTTAGTTCGTAATAAGAATTTGAAATGAAAACTTACCGTGCAATATGCAAACCAATTGGATAGATTTTCTAAACTCCCTTCTTCCATGTCAGGTTTCCTACGATTAAAATGAAAAACAATGAAAAAAGAGGAAACGTTTTTTTAAAAAAATATTTTATGTACAGAGCATATTTAGACATTGGTCCTTGCCTTAAAATAGATTATGCTTTGTCCACAGAGGGAAAATTTCAAATTATTGCATTTCTAATAATTAACGGTAAGGAAAAGAGACAACGGAAAAATTGTTTTCTTTTCAACTTAGTTTTGTTCTAATTCTTTACATCTGACGCAATCTCGAGCAGAAAAAAAAACAAATGTGATAAGTGAAAGTAGGTTTTTTCGGAGAAGCAAGACGAAAAGAAGACAGAATTGAAAAACAGAATTGAAACTTTCTTCCGTTCTCAAGGTGATAGCGTAAGGATGAGGAAAAACTTTTGTACAATATTTACAAGAATACATTATATACCCCGGGGAAAGAGAAAACAGATATTTTTGTTGTTAAAGTATTGAAATAAAAGTGTTCATCTTATCCATTATTTACTGAATGCTGAACACAATTTCCAACTATCTTCCTCCGCCTAAATAAATCCATCTCACATGAAGTTTGAAAATTTCGACCGAGTATCGAATAGCGGAGCATTTAGCAGCACCTTCTAGGATTGGGCTTGAAATTTTCCCACTAACGAAGGAAAGTCAATGCACCAGATCTAGTGCATTTCCTTGCTTCTTCATAAATGTTATGCCTATAAGAATCACATCTTCGAACAGTGCGAACTATTCGAACATCTGTGTTACCAAATCAGTGTTTTCAAGAGCCTGCACAATTTTTGGGAATTTTTAATTCAATGAAACGATTACGACGCCGCTAATAGGTTTCCCACCATAGCGAAATTCGCAGGCTTGATGAAATAACTCTGTATTATCTATCTGCATGTCTATCTGCTTTTCTAGAGAACGAAATCCCCTAAAATTTTGGAAGCGAAAAACGATTTGCGTTGATTCATCATCCAAGGCCTGAAAGCAGAGGGGCTGTATGTAACTGACGGCTGATTACCAACTTAATAACAATCCTCGGGAAGCTTAACTGGTACTAGTACAGTGGGATACGGAAACAGAGTGATTTGAATTGTGATAATCGAAGCAAGAACTCAACGAAATGTGTGTGAGCTTAAATAGAGTGAAACATTAACAGTTTATTTCCTGCATTAAATCTTATAAATTATTTATAAATAAACTCTACGCTACCCAAAAAACCTCAATTAAATGATACGAACGTAATCTCAAAAACATGAGGATAAAAACGTAAAGTTGCCAAAAATAGTGTTTTACGCGAAGCTGCTAATGAGCGGTTTAATAAGATGAATGGGTTAAGCATATTCTAATAAAAAAAAACAGCATTGTTTTTCCCCTGCACTCAATCGTTAACCTGGATTTGCATCTTGTAAAAATGGGGTAATTTTGGTGAATTTATTATTAAAAGATTTAGAAATTTTCGTTGAAAATATTGCTAATTAAAATTGCGATCAGTAAATGGAAAACGATTATCGTAGCTTTATAAAGAATTTGCGAGATTTTGTTTATCTCTTACTTTATAGAAAAAAGCGTGCGGAAATTTTATTCACTTTCCAAATCGGAAAATTAGTTCAAAGAAGAATTAATTCAACTGTAACTGAGTTTTTACAGCAATCAGGATAATCGAGTATTTTTCTTCGGTATAAGAAAACTATATTCGACTTGGATTTTGATGAAGAAGATTTTGTACATTTATTATTTGTGACTGCAAAATCGCAGACCCATGAACATAGTAACAAAATATTATGTACAAGAGAGTTTACAGCATAAGTATAACTATAATTTGAGTGAAAAGCTACCGAAGCAATCATTTTGTTTCATGATTGTCTACAGTAGTCGTTTGCTGTCAGCCGTACGAGAAATTCGCTTGAGATCAGTCTCCTTTAAAAGCATTCCACGAAACATCAGACAATTGATAGCAAAGTTTACTGAGACTTAGTGGGCAGCGTTTCAGTAAACTTGAAAAAAGCTTAATTTTACTCTATGTATTTGGATCTACTAATGGGTAACCTTAGAGTGCTTCTAATCACCATTTTTTCGTTAAAATGAGAAATTTTTGCATTTTAGCGGCTTTGACTATTCCAGAAGAAGTCAGGCAGAGGACAATTACGCTTGCACACTATTTAAGATCTTCGAGAGGCTTCTGGTGCGTATTTTTCAATTTGCAAAACCGAAAAAGAAAATAACTACAACTTAAAAATTATTTCGAATATATGAGGGTGATAATAAAAGGGTGATAGTCTGTGTGTGAGATAAGGCTTAAGGACACCTTATTCTCTTAATCCCCCCTTTAGGGATGGTTTTCCCGTTTCGTCTTTAATAAGAAAAAGAAAATCTTTAGCTTATTGTTGATTGGATGTTTTTAGTACGAAACGTAAAGGAAGTCCGGACATTTTCTTCGTTTTTTTTTATTAAAAGAATTTCTAGTCATAATCAACGAGTGTATGGCCAGTTTACCTTTATTAACTGTATTTATAAGATTAACGTTGTGCGAGAGGCAAACATTGCTGAATTAGATTTATATTTAGGTTGATTGTCAAGGATTTGTTGTTTCTCTCCACTACCGTTAGTTATCTGCATTGTTACAAAAACACTTAACATTAACGTAATATTTGTTTTCTTTCTTCTTTTCTTGTTTTCTTTTCTTTTCTGTTTTTTTTTTTCCTTTTTGCGGAAACTTCAAGCGTATCTTTGTATGCATATAATGTTAAATACACTTACCCTTATACATATGTCTTTGTCCTTCATCAGCGAACCTTGTTTTCACGTATAATGATATCACAACAATCTTATTTAATGCTAAAACTTGAAGAGTTTCAGTCCTGTTTTAGTTTAGCAAAATATATAATAAAAAAAAAAAAAAATAAAAATAAATAAATAAATAAAAGAAAGAAAGGAAAAAGAAACGAAAATGAAAGCGTGGGAGGATTTGTCTATTTTTGTAATACAATGCAAAAAGCCAGCATAGTTATCATTGTTAGCTTTTCCCTCAGCATATGCACTATACAAGACAAAAGAAATTTATAACATAGAAAAAAGGCAAGTTTTAAAATAGGGAAGGAAGGAGGGAGTAAGTCATACACCGGCACACCCGGACACCCACACACAATTACTCTTATAGACGGGGTGCTCTGCTCTGCTTTACGTTCTTCAACTGTTAAACTTGGTAATTATTTGACACTTAAAAAGGATTAAATTGTAAAAATATTCTGAAAGCTTCTCTTTGCTGCACGACGTATGCCATTCTGTTGTTTCTTTTCTTCTTTTTTTGTAGTTACGCTTTTCATTTCGTTTTGTGAATATGATGGTATGCGTGCATATGACAACAATAACAACAACAACTGTAATCATAACGGCATCCAAGTATAAGACAACACCATAAAAATCATGAAAATAATTAGTTTGTTTCCAACTGTAAATAAGTTGGTGTTTGTTTTGTTTTAAGAACATTTGCCTCTCCGTAAGCACTGGCTCGGGGAACATGTACATGTATCCGAACGTGTGTTCTCTAAGTGCAGCATTTTCATTTTATATGAAAGTCAACGTTAAAGTTTTTAAGTCGTTGTGTTAATGAAATAGAAAAGAAATAAAAAGAAAGAAAGAAAAAAATATTATAAAATTATTAAAATAGTACAACATGCATGGCACTACTCCATGGCAATGCAATGTCAATTTCCAAATGAAAATTATAAGAATTTGCCTTTTTTCCTCACTTCGCTTAACAGCAAAGAAGAAAAACAAAGCTTATGAGGGTGGAAATTAAGCTCGAAAAAATAAAACTATGTTGTACTACCTGCCTTTATATAAAATGTCTAATTAAAATTGAATTATTTAATAATCATTTTTGTTTCTCATTTATTTAATGAAATTAAATCCAATATTATTTATAAGCTTTAATTTAGGTCAAAGTTTTTCAAAATTTACTCACTAACTTGCAAAGTTTACTCAAATATCTTTTGATAGTAAGATAGAGTGAAAATCCGTTCATTTCATGTGCTTTACTATTACGCGTATATCGTGTCATGTGAATGACACGTAGTAATGAAAAGTTAGTAAGAAAGCTATATACTTTATTTCGTCATACGAATATCAATCAATATGCATATACATTATCACATGCCTGATCGCGATGCTATAGGAAAAAGTTGGTATTGCCAGTGGTAACTTATATATATCACTGTACCAGTAGTGAGGAGTTTTAAAAGTTTTCAGACTTTGGAAAAAATAAAAATTTGATCATTTGCTACTTTATGAGGGTGTGGTTGATTTGTTTATTTCAATGTATCTGCATGTGAGGAATATATAGAATAATTTCCAACATTCTGCCCTGTGTACTGTATAAGCGATAAATAGGAAACGTCAAAAAAGTGAAGAAAAAAAACGAAAAATTGATCATTTATAACTTTGTGTGGACATGGCTGATTTTTTCATTATTGCACCCACATAACAGCGTCTCGAAGTAAATAAATTTAAAAAAAATCTTGGCTTTTATTTTTCACAGTTTACGAGTAATGAACAAAAACCTGCAAATGTTTGTGTAAACGGACAGAGATTCCTTTAGTTTACGCTTTACAGTGGACATGTTGTGTGACCGCTTCGCCCCATCTTTAATACCAATTTACGTGCAAGTGCTTCCAATCTTCAATGGTTTAATTTTGCGATGAAGAGTGTGTCAGCAACACTTGTTCACATAGACATACAGACGGACAGACATAGCACAATGACAAGTGCAATGTATGTACTTTATAGAGTCTTTAAGGCATTCTTTTGACTTTTGCGAACATTACGACAAAATGGCTATACTTCATCCCTCAGTGGTGGGCGAAATCCAGAAAGATTGCAAAATTAATATTCTTTTGATTTTTTTTTCTAAAAAGAAAACTTTAATGACAAATACGAGAATTTCAGTCAAATGGGAGGTACGCTTCGCATTCGATAAATAAATGTGAATATATTAATAAGGTGCACTTGTTAAAACCAAGAGAGTGCTGCCGAATCCTGCCCGAAATAAAATATTTACGATGTGCGATATCTATGATACGATATGCAATCATCTTTCGTCATGTTCACCGGCACACAACTACAGGTTTTCATAGAAAGTGATGGGTCGTTTCAATCATCGCTTTGCAGAATATGCTTAAATCAAAGACCCCATATATGATACCTAAAGAAATTGCCGGTTAAGAGCTTCGTTTTGAAAGCTAAGGTACACCTATTAGAAACCTGATGACTCGGGCCTAAAGCGGAATCTTATGGTAAAAGTGTAAACGCAGGCATCTTCTTAAATTGTTGAAAGCCTCTGAAGTTTACTACCACAACACTAGAAAATTATCGTATCCTTCAAAGCGTTACGGTCAGTGAAGATTGTTTGCGTTATTGGAAGGAAAATTAATACGGTCTTAAATGATTCGTGAACAATATTTAATGAGAGTCATTGTTAGAAAGTTTTACCCTACTATTCCCCTCAAAACGAAACGAATGAATGTTACCAATATATGAAAGCCGTATGCATGCATGAACATTCAATTTAATTGCCGCTTGCAAAACCTAATTTTGTCAAAAAAAAAGCAAACAAAAAAGCAACAGTATGCGAGCAAATAGAAAGCTACCTAACAGAATATCCCAGAAATCATCGTCAACATTATTTGTATGAAAAAAGGAAGTTTTTGCATCATTTTTCATGAGACTTTCATGAGAAATTTCAAAATTTCCTTTTAGAAGATTTTTTTCCCTTCAATTTTCGTTCTAAGCCATAATGAGGGGATGCTTTTTAATGATAAGGAAAAGAAAAAGAGTAATAAAAGTATACAAACAACCACTTATTTATGCGTACACGTACACATACGCACACTCGCAATCACACTTACTCACACATACATTTATACTTTTGCACTACCATTACCCTGCACAAGAAGTTCTTAGGCGATTAACAAAATTCATTTTTTTAAATAGTGTTTTGGAAAACGCGTTTAAATTTGTAATAGTAGAGTAGGCTGCTCTCTTTTTCGTTACTTTTGGCAATGACTGATGCTACATATTGTTGCTATATATTCACTTTTTTCTTAAATGTTGTTGGAAATGTTTTTATTCTTTTGGAAAGCAAAACCAAAAACATAGAACAAAAACAAAAAAAAAAAGGATCCATCACTATGGTTGACATCATGCAATATTGCATTTGCTCTTATACTTTACTTTGGCGTTTGTTAACACCACTTTTCAATTTTTCAAAATTGAAACATAAAACTTTTTTTGCCAAAACACATACTGCGTCGTTGCGTTTAATTGCTTTTTGTTTTCAATCCAACCAAATAATATAAAATTTATTATGTTTCAATCTTATCATATAAATGTTTGATTAAAAGCAAGAGAAAAGAACACTATGATGGTCGATAACCTCTAAAATCAAACCTTAAAATTCATCGGAAATATTGGGTTAAAGCAAAAGTTTTTTTCGCTTTTTGATATTTACCTTTGACGAGAGCGACATTTACCCCTTTTTGTGCAAAATATTCCAAGCATAGGTATGTGCTTGCTGCGGTGGTCATCGATCAGTTACTTCAATCAAATCAAATTGTCAATATTGAAAGTCAACTCAGAGAAAAATGGGTGTAAACGGCAGTCGATTTGCTTGGTAAAGTAAACAGCTGCGCTTTTTAAGAATTTGAAAACAAATTAAAATGTTTTGAACGGACAGACGTCAGCAAGTTTGTTTTTGCTTCCAAAAAGAAAAATTTCGAAATAAACTTTTATATCAACTTAATATTTGTGTGCAATGCGTTGCGATGACAGATCCATACGTACGTGTATGCATGCTTAAATGAAAAAGTATTTAAATTGTAGGCAAAATGAACACAATAACTGTCATGTGACAAAACTGTCAATACTGAAGTTAATGTCGCTCTTGCTATTACTTCAGCTTCTACTGGTTCTTTTATATGCTTTTGCAAGGTATGAATGGCATGCCATGATGGTTAGTTCTTGTTCTGTTGCTTTTTTTTTTTTGCTCTTTTCTCTTTTTAAGTGTGCAAGAGTAATAAGCTAAACTATGCAGAAAGTTTACGATGATATGAAATAAGTAAACAAGCAACAAAGCTGTTATACTCACCCTAGGTCGCACCCTGAATGTTTATTACTTTTGGTAAAGACTTGAAAGGTAGTTGCTTGCTTTATTAATCTTTGGCTTTTAATTGCAAAAATCGTTCCACACATTGCTAGCGACGACAATATATCGAAAGTTTTGCTTTATCTGGATTTGTTCTCATTGCTTCAACTGACGAACTGTACAACAACAATTAACAATTTTCAAGAAGCGAAATTTTAATTTGATTTGGATTAAGAGGGCTTTCGAAATATCAAATTCTTTGAGCTCTCGTCTCGTTCGTAACGGCTGAAGACTATCCATTTCACTTCCCTCTACCATCTTGGCTGTGACGAATTTTTTTCTAAACAAACTAATAGAAAAAATGCCTGAAATTGCCTACCAAAAAAAAAAAAAAAATATAAAAAAATGTGCAGAGTGCCAAGAGTTAATAAATTTCAACAGATGTCTATGGAGAAGAATGCAATCCCACGCTGAGTGACACTCTGATGTTTATGAAGTTGCGATACATATTTTCGCTCGTAACTAACAAAGTAAGAATATATGAAAATTTCAACAAATACGAAGTCCCAGAGACAGATTGACGGATAAAATCTAACTCAGTTTCATTGAGTTCTATTCACTGCAATTCAATTTAATTCCTTACATTACCTTCCATCTCATGCAATCCTTGTCGGTAAAATCCAAGTTGATTCAGTTAAGCTCGCTTCGGTTTAATTCTATTCGCTTCAATTCGAATAAAATCAGCTGGATTTAATAGGAGGAATTCAACTCAAGTCGATTGATATATCAATTCAGTTCAATTCGATTCATTTATACTCCAATTTCCTATTTATCAGCTTTTCCATCTCGTTAACTCTAGGGACATATCTATATGTGTGCATAAATGTTCTGTGTTATCTTCAATTTAATTCAAATCACTTTAGTTCAATTCGATTCAATTCAATCCAATTTAATTGAATTCAATTCGAACAGATCCATATAAAGATAACTGGATTCAATGTACAGAATACAAATCAAATTCTATTCAATTCAGTGAATAACAGATGGCTTGAACAATTTATATGGAGACACTGAGTCTTAACTAAATGATCAAAATCTGAAAGTTACGAAACAGTTGACAAGCTTAGTATACATCTACTGTTGAGCAGAGTGGCGACAGAAACTATACAGATTTTATTATCAGTATCATCATAGAGTTATGTCTGAGTTGAGTTACCCCACCCGCATGTTTGCCTGCATAAACATTGTGAACAGCAAAGGATTTACGCGGAGGTAGAAAAAGTAATACGTATACAGTATATACAGTATATATATCGTCCATAAGTATCCTTCATTTATGTAGCCATATGAAGTTCTATATGTTCGTATGCGTGAGATGGGTGTTAAGTCCAAATAGTGAAACATTATGATATGTACTTGTTGGTATTTGTGTACGTTGTATAATGTAATATAGCCTGGTCTCTGAATGTGTCATATGAGTGGGAGTGTTGATGACGAGAGGATATGAGTATAAATTTTATATATATATATATATATATATAGGTTGTGCTATTGTTGATAATATTTTCGCTCATATACAATATATCAACGTAGGAAGTGGTTTTGTTGTGCAACTCGACTCTATTGTTGCTTGAATGAATGGAGAATGTCACTGTGTTCGATATGAATTTATTGTTCGAGAACTCTTCGCTAATAATAACTAACTAACAACAACAACAAACTTATGCACGTACCAACACTCATAAACGTATTAGACCGCACTCTAGGTTTTTGATATGAATAAAGCGAACTTTGCTATAGTTTGCCGCCAGTATGTGTGAATTCAATGTTCATCAAAAGCAGCAGTGAATAGCGCTGCGTAAACGTATCCTGGTATATCCTTATCAAAATTTTAGAGAATTTCTTTTCATTTTTTTATCCGAAGAAGAGTAGAGAAGTTTAACAAGCAGCAAACTGAAAACATATCGTTGCCAGCGGTGGCTTTGTCTGCTGTTGCTTAACAACGGCTTTAGAGTTTATTTTTGAAATTTTCAACATTTTCCTTTTGTATTATATAATAATAATAATAATAATAATAATAATAATAATAATAATAAGAGCGATGAAAATCATGTGATGACAAGCTTCTTATTAAAAATATATGTTCATATATATATATACGTGTGTGTGTGTGTGTGTGTGTGTCTGTGTGTGTGTGTGTGTGTGTGTGTGCGTGTGTGTGCGTGTGTGTGCAAATGTGTTTGCATGTGTGTGCACGGTTGTTGCCTTTTATTGATTGTAATCATAGCGATGAAGTTGATTACGAAATTATTTCCATTGTTCGATAGCATTAAAAAATCTTTTTGCTCTCTTTACACTTTTTTTTCTTTAACATGACGTTAATACTATAGCATAGCATAGCATAGTATAGCATAGCATAGAATAGCATAGCATAACATATATATGTATACATACATACATATGCGTTTGTACAATAAAAGTGATGTTTTCATTATGTTCACAGTTGCCGGTTAGCAGTTGGCTGCTAATCAGACGGAAGTGTTCTTCTATAGCGTTGAAATCGCAAACATACGTGCACACAACCCAGGAAATGACATTATAAGCTCATCTACTGTGACATAGTCGTACAGAAAATATTGTGTTATACGAGTCCAATGTTAACTGTAAGACTGTGTCTTGGTGGCTTGAAATAAACTTCGACACAATGTAAAAATTTCCTCACAAACAAAAAAAACAAATTATAAAAGATCATAGTAATTATATTATCATCGCATTATTTCTTCTTAATTTTCTGTTATTCAATTTCATTGTATTATATTGTTTACGTTTAAAACCGATTTTGTTGTCAATGATATATATATATATATATATATATATTTATCTAGTGAGTGATTGTTTGATAATTTTTAATATAAAATTAATGACACTTATGTTATGTTATTGCTTTTGTTTTATTGAATAGATTTCAATTTTTCATTATCAAAGGATCAAACAGATGGCAAAGACAATTCAAACACTTGACAAAACTCAAATAGAATCTTATTCAAGTGATGCTTGATAGATATAATAAATTAATCTGATAATATTAATAAAATATTTCTAATTCGTATTAATCATATTAATAAAAAACTCGCAAAATCTATTGTGATTTTTGTATCGCACTTAAAATACTTGTTTATATTAGAATTCATATGCACACACATACCCATATCTTTACTAATATAAATCAAATGCAATTTATATTTAAATAAAATTATATTAAATAATTGTCACGCAATTCGTGTTAAGATGATGGACGGATTGTTTGGATGGTGACTGATTTAATTAATGCAAATAGGATTTATATAATAAATGAAATGAATGTTTTGCAAAATAACAAAAATTAGTTGATTAGATTACTTTGATTGATGATGTATTGTTCGACTAAATAAAATGTAATAATGTTTGAAAAATTTGAAATTGCATATGTAGTAAATAATTATTACTTTATTTATTTATTTATTTATATATTTTGTTTTTTATTCGTCAGTCATATTATCAATAGTATTGTCTAATGTATTTCGTATGATTTAATTATATTAATTCAATTAAATTATATCTATGTAGTATCATGTTTAGATTTATTTTTTTTCTGAAAAGAAAAATATAATTTACGCCAAAGTTTAGCCAACGATGAATATTATATTTGTACCTTAAAAAGAAGACGTTAATAATTTTATATTCTGCGCCCATACGTAGGCAACGAAATTTACACATTGAATTAATAATATTTCGAAAGATGATCAAGCAGAAAATAACAATCTATTGCACGGTTTGTTGGTATAACGTGGTATGTCAACGAAGGAGGCATAGAAGAAATTGAAATAAAGAAAAGCTTAACCTTTTCCCTAACAAACGAGCAAAATAAGATTTAATAAATCAGTAAACTTGTTGATTTACCTAAAGTTAATCGCTTTCACTTGAATTGAATATTGAATGTTTCAAAATTTCAAAGATGATACAAAGATGACACAAACTCGGCTACTAATAGAAAAATTCTCCTTTAACAAGCATGAATACTGAAAGAACTGAGCATTTCGCTTAGCTTTTCTCTTCTATAGAAAATGAAAACCATTCTATTCCTAGTAAAAATTGCTCAAATTAGTTCTCGGTATCATTTTCAATATTCCAACAAGAATGGGTAATTAACTGGCTATACAATATATATTGATTTGTTGTTTAATCGGTTCTATTTTGAGTGAATAACAAAAACAATAAGCATTTTTTACGCATTTGGTATAGGAACAAAACTAGTTGAGAACTTTGGCTTTATGCTCTTTGTTCATCTAACATAATTTCCTCTTGTTTGTTTGTTCAAACATATTTCGCGGGGAGTAGGTGAAGGAAGATGAATACATTCAAGGGTTGAATTATAAAATGAAATAACAAAAAAAATTTACCAGATTTCATTCCTTATCAGTGCTTTTCAATTTACCTTTGTGTGCTTACTAACCTCCATTTCAAAAGTTGCTAAAGAGTGTTAACAATTTCTCTGATCAAATAACTGCGGGCTGAACTGAAAACTTTCCAAAAAAAACATGCAATATATGAAAGCACATATTCATAAGTCCTTTCAAAATATGTCACATTAGTATTTATATATGAAGTACACGGGTTTTAGTGCCGTTTGCAACACATAAGGAAAAGAAGCTTATATTTCCTATCGCAAGATTCTTAAACGACTTAACTGACTGTTCCGTATAAACATGTAATCGATTAAACAACGTCAAGCTCGCCTTCAAAAATGGGCACAACTCGCTCGCTAACAACATGAGATAACAACTCGAAATTTATGAAAATTTTATGTTTTATTTGCTTTCGAATCTTCAATGACGAGAAAAAACCTTCGTGGTTCACCCTTTTGTACTGACCATCGAAAAAATGCCCATCAAAACCATTTGATGAGTATTATATTAAAATGCTTGATCAAAATTGATCTAAGGGGTAAAGCTATTGCGTCAATATTTCTTCAATTGTCTAAAATAATCCTTTAAATATTCAAGAATGACATTCAAAGGATTTCATTGGAGCCGAGTTCGTTATGTGTCTCAAAAAATCGATCGACGATCGAGCGGTGTCGCTATTTAAAACTGTAACTACTTCACATTTTAATTGCATTTCTCTCAAGCGTACGCTTCTCGATGTGGCTGTATATCAAAACCAAATCGATTGATTTCACAGTTGAACTGTAGCTGCTTGTTAATATTATCTAGTGAAGCGTACGGAATATTTTGATTGGCTAACTTTAATTTAATTTTGCAAAAAAAAATTTGTCCCGAAAATTGACGCGTTTTTTTTTTTTGATCAATATTTTTCAATTTTCACATTTCTATTTTAGAAAAAAAAAAGTAAGGAAAGGAGATGCTATCAAATTAATGGTTTTTTTTTTGCAAGAACTGTTCTCTGTTTATTAAAAAAATCTCTTTATTGGCGTGAACAAAGGGACAAGTATGCGCAAAAAATTTGTTTTGGTTGCTGTTCTTGTTAACAATTTCAAGAATATGACTCCTAATTGCATGTTTATAAGGTAACATTATACCTTAGCTGCAGAAATTGATAAGAGCAACTGAAATTTGCTACCAATCACAGGGAATATAATTATTAGAAGAACATACGCGTACTTGTTATGATCACAATCAATAACTCTCTCACTAATAATCTGGTCATTCTCTATTGAAATCAGGATTACTATATCAAAATTTTATTTGGAACAACAAGGTTGAAGAGCAAACATTTTTTTTATCACTTACGTCGGAGTTGATTTTTTTCTCGTTTTTCTTCAATGAAGTCCACAAACCGTAGAACTTCCACTTAGGAACTTTAAATGTGGACTTTTTAACCTTTCTTTACTACACTTTATCTGTCATGTCCAAGAATCAATTAAATTGGACCACATGGTCGCCCATAATTGGCTTAAAATTTCATACACATAAGGAAGTGTATATAAGTATAGCTTTAAATCTGTAGACGTAAAGTAATTTACAAACTATATGCCGTTTACGAGAAGTATGATGCGATGAGTCAGTCGACTGTTATAAGCACGTATTACTAACATTTGATAAATTTTGATAGAGTGTAGCTATAATATGTTTCTTAGTTTGGTTTATAATCAAAGATGGAATATGTGAGCAGGAGTATGATTGACACTGCAAGTGCACTTACTACAACTAAAACCAAAAACAAACCATGACGTAGAAGTGTTTTGAATATTTAATCAACATTTAGAGATTCGATGTTGATCAGCTAACTGATATGCCAGACTTTGCAACTACTATGACTCGTTATGAGAAGAACGTTAGACGGAACGTTTATGTCCATTCGTCCGTCCATCCAACCCTTCATCTTTCGATGTTTGTGTGAGAAATATTATCCCCATCACTTGTCTGGGGAACATATTGGAAGTTCTTGCATATTGGTTGGTATTAACACAGAGATGGACCATTTGAAATACCCGTGTGCAGTATGTATCAAAAGGGAAAACACTTCCATTTTCAAAAGGCGGAAAATTGGTTCTTTTGCTCAAGCTATTATATCAGATAATATAATAAAAATGTCATCGTCTGTTCCAAGCGAGAAAAAGAAAAACCCGACCACGCCCATTTCGAATGTCGAAATTTTTTCTTTCCTTTTGAGTTTTCTTTGAAATAAATGTCGCGGTGGGTATGAAGTATTCGGCCATAGACGAATATAATTTTATTGTCTTATTATTTTTTTTTTTTTTTTGTAATAAATTTCGCAAGCAAAGCTTAGGGCTTAATAGTAATTTGATATTTTTTTAGATTATTTTGCTCCATTTCGCTTACTTTAAATACAGTTTTACGTATGTATAATGGCATAGAAAATTCATGCACACATTTGTTGGAAAATGTATACGCTACCTACCGAAAACAAATTGAAGCAATTTTCATCACACTTAACAAGTTAACTTATGTCTGCTTTATTTTTGTCTATTTTTTTCCCCTCTTTTTTTTACATTTTCTACGTTTTCTTTCTTGCTTTGCATTTGGGATTTTTTTTTTTTTTTGAATTTCATCATGAAAAACGTTAAAGTAATTTCGGGTTTTCAAGTTACATTGAACAGAACGTCAACGGCAACGACGACAAAAACAACGACAACGACAATAATAAAAGCAAGAACACCGACAACAACGACAATAGTAACAGCAAAATATGAGAGAAAGTCATTTTTATTTTAAGGTTGAGTTTTAGGTTTCCTTTAGCTGCTTTTTACTACGTTTTAAGAACTTTTAACAAAATGATACTAAACGACCAAGTCCTTAGCAATCAACTGACCAGAATGATAGACAAGCCATCCAAAAATATCATTTAGTAATAGTAGACTTTGCCTGTATGTGTTTATGTTGATATTCTCTTTGCTTATGTTTTTTTTTTGCCATTTTCTTTTTCTTGTTTTTTTTTTTTTTTTCATTTTCAATTTTTATACCTACCAACCTGTCACTCGACAACGGCAACAATAACTTAAGAGACATTTTTAAAAGCGATTTCGATGATTAATAAAAAAGAATTGGTTTCTGTTTTCCTACTCCTACTCCTTTTCGTCCTCCCCCTCTTTTTTGTTTGTATTTGTTTCCTGCCAAGTCAGCCAAGCGGGCAGGACAACAAGCCAGCATAGCAGAGTCAAAGTATGAAAAGCAAATTGTGATTATTTGTGGTGGGCAAGAATGACACTTTTTTTTTGCTTCAGTTCTAAGCCAAACTGAAGGACATGATATTAAATGACTTTCTTTCTTTTCTTTTTTATTTTGAAAAAAGAAAAAAAAAAGTGACTAATGTTGCTCGAGAAAAGTATACAAGCAATGGCAACATAAACAAAAATAATACTTAGCGGTAAAAGCAATTTTTGTGTGTTTGTTTTCCTTTTTCTTTTTGGTGCAAACAAAAAAATCAAGACCGTCATGAGTTGTTGATGTTAATAATTATGACAAAATGTTTGGTTTCATTTCAAGATTACCATAAAGTACTATGATAATTGAGCGTATAGAGTGACGCAGGGGGGTGAACGGGCAGATGACGATGAAGAAGACAAGAAAAATTTTTAATAATTTGTCTTAAATACATAGAACTTTGGCTTCCTCGCTATTTTCTTTATGGATTTTGCAATGCCCTCGTCTCGCTTCGTGAACCCTTAATAAAAATGAAATTGCTTTGGCTTGAGCTAAACTCATTTATCGTTAAGAAGAAGCTGAATCATCATCATCTGGCTTACTATTAAATGGAATTTTAATTAGAATGCTTTTGTTGGTTATTTTGCAAATTGAATGAATATTTTATTTAGCTCAACACACACAGCATTATACCGCACCGTCAGCATCGCTACTACTACCATTACCACAAATCCCTGAAATAACAATCACTCGAGTAGTGTTTACGATATTATGAGTGTGTATGCTATTTGAGTGTAAGTGTGTGTGTGTGTGTGTGTGTGTGTGTGTATGTGTGCATGTTCCTGTGTTTATATATGAATTTCAGTGACCAACTTTGTGGCAATTTTGAAGGCTACTACAAATAGTTGTGACACTTTCTGTTATCAGTTGTTGCCAACATGCTTCATTTGGGGAATTACGCAAGCAAACGCACACACATACACACACGCACACAAGCATTTGTTTATACTTACTCCTACGAGCAAACAAACACAGTCGTATACATTTTTATACGGAAAATTATTTAAAATATTTCGTTTAGTTTAATAAAACCAATAACAAAACAAATGTAAACAATAACAACAACCAACGTTGCTTTGGCAACTTTTGCTGTTTTTTCAACAAATTGTATGCTGGGAATTGAACGGAATGATAATCAAAAAATTTTCCGTTATTATTATTTTCAATTTTTTTTTTATTTATTTATTTATTTTTTTTTTTTGTTTATTCTTCTAACCAAATAAATATTTTGTATATTGTCCCTCACCAGACAACTCAATTCCCTTGTAAGCGCTCGAAAGCGCATTCACAAGGAAAAATGCGAATTTTTGTGCTTTTTAAACTACGCGAAAAAATTTAATTTATTCTATTAATGGATGCCTCAACCTTCTTTTGCATTATTTTCTTCTCTTCTCTCTATCTCGCTTTGTCTTTCACACTCTCACCGTTAAGCAGCTTATGTATGTTATTTAGTATTAAACAAACACAAGTTCTGTCGATTTGATAACGTTTAATAAGCTCAAGATTATAACTTCGTGCCTAGCGTAGTAGTCACGTTTTCCGGCATATGCATGAATACGTGTGTGTATTTTCTATATTTATATATACATAAATATATATATTTATATGTTTGTGTATTGCGTGTAATTCTTATAAAAAAGTAATGTAGGAAAACATTTGCTTGCCAATTAGTTTTAATTACGTACTTGACAATGACGGCATACAAGTGCTGCTAAAAGCTTAAAACAATTTCAGAAGAGTGAA
The DNA here is from genome assembly GCA_001077435.1 of Glossina morsitans morsitans. Classification (NCBI taxonomy): domain Eukaryota; kingdom Metazoa; phylum Arthropoda; class Insecta; order Diptera; family Glossinidae; genus Glossina; species Glossina morsitans. The sequence continues at coordinate 25,193 of CCAG010012833.1, read as the reverse complement.
GACAGGTAACAAACAAAACAGAAAAAGAAAAAAAAAAAGGGAAAGGAAAGTAGATCCTCTTGTACCAGTTTTTGAAAAATTTTCCTCGAAGGTATTCAAAATAGTCGTCCCGTCCATAGCTTTTCCTTTATTCATAAAAAGGTTTTCGTATTGTTGTTAAAAAGAAACATAAGAATAAAATCAAGTGAAGAGAAATTAATCATTTCTCCTTATGACATTATCATGTGAATGGAAACATTATATGCGAGATTTTTTAAAAATTCAATATTTATTCGAAAACAAAAATAGCTTGAGGCGAATTTGTGCATTTACTGTAAATCATTTAATGATCAGAATTTCGTGAAATTTTGACAAATTTTGGTTAATGGTTGACGCTTATCGAAAAATCATATGCATTCGTTAACTGTGCCGATATCTATTACATTACATACAGGAGGCGCCAATTGACAATGCGCTATATCGCCTCGTACATCATATGTGACGAAAATTGTATACATTAGAAATCACATCTTCATGTTGCTTGCCAGCACGTCACCGCAAGTTATTTAATAGCCTTTAACTGAAACTTAGTTTCAGGATAAATCTTTTATTGCGTATCATGTCATGTCAAACCATGCTCTTATGCACTTCGCCACCAAATTCGGGGAGAAGCGTTCTTAGAGAAAACCTTCAAAATTTATTTAGTCGCCGAGCAATATAGGCTTCTCGTACACCGTATCATATGAATCATATCTATTTCAAGCCGTAATATTACGTTGCTCGGCAGGATTTCAGGAATTCTTACACTGCTGCTCTCTCGTTGACAATTAAGATCGCAGAGAGACGCCCTCAGAAAATAATTCTACAATCTTTTTAATTCTAATATATATCGTTTCATAAAAATCGTACGCATTTCGAACTGTATATTGATGTCCACTTGATGACGACTTGACGAGTAATCGTATCACATTTTTTTATACTGAAAATTAAGTTCGGCAGAGGCGAACTTGTTATTGGAATTTTACAATTTAATTTGAATGTGAGCGATAGATTATATCGTATTGAATAGCGTATCATTTCAAATCACATCTTTATGCAAAATTAATACCGTTATTAAGAATGAAGAAAAGTTTGAGAAAATTCCTAAATTCTTTTCGTGAGTAAAAATGTTCTGAGAAAAGGGAATGAAAAACACTAATTGCCTATTGCCATAACGCTACTAATTTATACCATTTTTTCAATGTATCCTACACACAAACTTTCGCTCTTAGAAACTAGCATCTACGCAACAGGCGTGAAAGGAATTAGCGACATGCTGTTTAAAAAAGAAACAAAAACAAAGATTATTAATCTCGCAAAATTGGACAACATTTCGACTGATGTTGCACCAGCACTACCTTCAATGTTCACGTAAAGCCAGATTATTGCCCAGCAGATGTTAGATTGTTGCGACTCTTTCTTCATTGTCATAACTTTTGTTTTGTTCATTTGGTTTTTTTGGTGATTTGTGGTACGAAGAGAGATTTACTTCTTATTGCCTCGATCTTGGAAAAACTTTCGGATTGTCTAAAGATACTTTTTTGGATTATTCAGCATTCTCCTTACCCTCTTCTCTTGGTTTTTATAAAAATGTTTTCCACAATTTTCCGGAATATTTTTTGAAGAACATTTTGTTTTTTTTAAAATATTTAGGTAAAACATTTTACACTTTACATTTTGTAAAAATTACAAAACAAAAAAAAGCCACTAACTAAGTTGATAATGAATTGGTTCAGGTCACAGGCATAAACAACTAACTATTGGTTGTAAACGAAAATCAGTTTGACTTTCAGTTTTCAGGTTTGCGTTTAAAAACATTTTTTTTTTTTTTGTCAATTTATTGCTCTTTGCATTTGCTTTTCTATCTTTTGCTCTTAATTATTTTGGTAAATTAAATAAACAGTTTATAAGTTATAAGAAAGTGCTAAGTAACTATGTCACATCACAAGCCAACCACAATCTCTAATCTATCTGCTAAATTTGATTATTAGCAGACTTCCGGTAACTTTAGAACTTTTTCTTATTACTTTCTTCGCCTTAACTTAACTTAATAAGTTATTTAACCAGTAAACTAGGTAGTTGATGGGATTGAGAGACACGGATAAAGGCAAGGAAATGATGTGAAAATTTTGCATATTATTTTCTCAGCGTCTTTCATCCTTATTCTCCTTCTTCTTATTACTATTATTTTTATTTTATATTTTTTTTTTATCATACTTTGACTTTTATTCGAAGGCAAATTCTTTTTACTATTGAGAAGTTTCTCATCTGAGAAGATCAAAGTGTATGTTTTAACTTTACTACATGCATTTCTTATAAATGGTATTTTTATTTTTATTTTTTATTTATTTTTTTTTGTTCATATGATTACGATTTCATATTTCTTTGCGGTACTTTTCGTTAAACTTTGTGTGCAAAGGAGAAATGAAAATAAGTAAAAAACGATTTGTCATCCAATATTGTGCCCTAAAGAAATTTCGAAGACATATGCTTAAAAGAAAATTTCTTAAACCGCATACGTACTTCACTTCATCTCTCTCGCTCTCTCTCTTTTTTCCTCTCTTTCCTGTTTTCCAATTTAATCTTTATTTCATTTGCTTGACATCGTCGACTGCACAGTTATGAAATATTATATTAATTTTAAAGTTACTCTATACCTCTCCCTTCCTTGAAGATGGATATGTAATATGCATGTTAGTCGCTTTGTAACAATTAGAAATACCGGACAAAAGATTCAAGAGTTTGTTGACCACGTCAGCTTTAAAAATTATTCAAATATATTAATCTTGCTTGGGATTGTTTGTTCCCCTTATAACTTTGGCTGAATCTGAAATTTATATCCAAATGTCAGCTGAAAAAAAGAACAATAGATGTAGCGGTATGTTTTGGCAGGCATTGCTGTCTTTTTCGAAAATTTAGATACTAGTAAGTGTTCGAGGTAATCTAATAACATTCGGATCTTATCGAACTAGTTAGCAATATTTGGGCACCCATTTATATACAGAAATAAGACTTCTTCTCCTTATAGATCATAGAACCAAAGGTATATAACAGACTATGATGCGAGTCCATATAAGTTTGCTTCGTAAAATCCGGCGGAAAAATTGTGAGGGTAACGTTCCCGATGCTGCTTAAAAGTTGTGAAGATAACTTTCAATCTAATATACATCCATGCATTCTTATAGACGATAGATTAGATAGATGGAGCCTTAAAATAACATCTAATCTTTTTTTTTTTAATGCGATCAATCACTCAGGGGATGCCTCCTTTTCGTGAAACCTGGTACCGATCAGAAAGAAATGGCCTAGTGGTTGTGTGTTCCTTTATCAGCGACTGAACGCTTATTGTAGCTCTACCCTACTTGAGGTACCCGCGATCAGTGATAGTCGCGATGCTTTTCTAGTCGAGTACTCATCCGGATAATCTAGTACCTATCGATCTATCCTCGCCGAAGAAGAGTGTTTAAACGACAGACAGAGTGAGAAAGAGAGAGAGAGTAGGCTTCCATTCGTTAAGTTTTGTAATCCTTTGCGAAATCATATGAAATTTGAACAAGTGTAACAAGGAGATCACGCAAAAGTTTTATTGATTGTAAGTCCAGGCATTTGTATTTATTCAAAAATTGTAGAAAATTTTGTTAAAACCCGTCCGTTGTAGGGTTTAGTCACGATGACTTATTACTCCACTTTCTTGATTACCAGAGTAAACGTTTTCTTGCAAAGTTATCTCAAAATTTTACTTTAAACCAACTTTAGTTGATTGTGAAAATGAAAAAATTATGAAAGGAAAGAAAACTTGGATGATCTTTTTTGTTTAATCCATAGGTTTTTTGTTGTTTCTTTCATCTATTTTGCATTGCCAAGAAATAAATAAATAAAATGTGTTTTTACTATGTATTGAATCATGACGTGATTTGAAATCTAATTTGCAAATTTGTGTTACTTAAGTTCACAACTTAAGTGAATAGAGGCAAAAGGAACAACCGCAAAGCCAATCTATTTCCAAGAAAAAGGAGAAATTCTAATGTTTTCGCAGGGCGACTGGGATCACCTTCGGTCATAAGTGAATATTATGCAGTTCCTTAATATATTTTATTAACCAAAACCATTCTAAATCGACAGCGTGTGCCTTTTAATACACTATACGAACTAAGAGATGTTCGAGATATCTTAACTCCCTGATTCTTTCCACTTATTTCTTGCGGTTGGCGAAGACTGGTTTTAGAGGTATTCATATTCTAGTATATAACGGATGGATGGACATTAATATCTATCACTCTAGAGGGAGAGTTATGCCAAATTTAATCTAAGAAATAATAATATTTTGGTTTAACTTAGTCTCTGAATTTATTGATCAACGTATTATGTTCTTTACAAATCGTTATTGTAATAATTCTAAGACGAAAATCCTTGGAATCTATTATATATACATGTACATATATATGTATATATATATTTTTCTAACATCTCCTAGTAGTCTAAATATTTGAAGCTGCGCGCTATGCAATAAATAAACACAAATAAATCTACTAAGCATATTATAGTACCTTGTGCTTTGGCTACAATTCGAAGCACTTAGAGATTTCAGCTTGCCATGAAAATATTATTGCTTAATGCTTATTGCAAACATGTCTTCAATCGCTTTTTTATTTTCGAAAAGAATAGAAAAAGTTTTTTTGCAATTCACTTTTTTTTTTTTTTTTAAATTTTGGTAAATATATTCTTTGTCGCGATTTAAATTATCAAAGTTTAGATTAAATTTTGTGCAAGAATTAAATACAGAAAGATATGGAAACTGAAATCTTTTAAACCAAGAAAGATATGGAAATCGAGGCATCAAGTCTTCACAAATAACGCCCTAGTTATAGCGAGGTGAATGAAACCGGAATATTCGCTCTAATCAGATAACCAATGAAGAAAACAAAATACTTGCCCAAATCAAGTTCAAGAATTCTTCTTTGGCACCTTATTTGAGCGAGTATTTCGATTTCATATATCACTCTATGACTAAAGTCATTCGAGAGTAAGGAACCTGGTGTGAGACTGCGTCTTTAATTTCACACTCACATACAGACTGATGAGAGTTTTGTTAGTCAAACTTCCGCTACGCTTCTTTTTGTGTCGCGCTCATCTACGAAACGGACGTAGCATGAATACTTGGTTTTGCGCCCCAATATCCCGTGCCGACACATCTTTAGCAGGGTACGAGTGCGAAAGAGCAAAAAGGTGATTATAAAAAATTTCAATTTGTTGGTCAATCAATACCGCCTCTCAAAAAGTGTATAAATCTTCGAATTCTCCTTCGTAAGCCCAACTAAAGCACAAGTATTAGCATGAAGACCTTGGCCGCAACTGGAGATTGCATTTGTGTCAACTGTGATATTTAGTACAAGATGTGACCTTATCAAGCAAGCAAGAGCAAGCCCGTATCGGAAGATGACGATGTTCAGTTGCAGTTCCAAACTGTAATGTTGAAATTATACACTTGTGGTAGTATGCTAGCAAAGTGTGTATATTTTGTATATGTACCATCAATATATAAATTATAATGTATGTATGCGAATGTCAAGAAAGATTGATTGCATTAAATTTTATCATAAGGCACAGGAAAGTTTTTAAAGTCGTTTATAAAGTTTTGATATAGATTGTTGACGCGCCCATAACGTTACGAGGCGCACTGGAACGACAAGATCATTTCCCACATAGCGAGTATACTTCATCAAGGCTCTTGAGGTAATTACCTCAGTCAGGAGGACTAGGTTTAAATCAAGAAGAAGAAATTAAAGATTTTATATATATATATGCTTGAAGTATGGTGATTATAAAAAAAGTTACGTCGTTTCTTTGATATTTCCATTTACATAGAAATGTTTTCTAAAGTTTGCTGCTGCACCACGTATATATAAAACGCATGTTTATATAATTGAAAAGTTTAAGTAAAACGCTGTATGTATGTCAACCCTTTTTTTTGTACAATAAAAATCCAAGAAAGAAGAACACACAACACCTTTACTATATGTATACAACATTTCTATGTTCTGACGACTGTTAGCCTTCGGGGGAAAAAATCGAATTTTATTTCATTTTGTTTTCCTACCAGTTGTGTTGTGTTGCTTTCAAGTTTTCATTTCTTCTTTTTTTCGCTCTTAGTTATATTCAACAATAAGGAAGAAATAAAATACAAAAAAAAAATAAATAAAAAAAAGTGAAACGTTGTTGTATTTTCCCTTTAAATCCGGTTCACTGTGTTCTTCACTGTTATGTGTTAGTGATGCTAAGGGCAAATGGTTGCCTGTAAATATGTTGGCCATTATTATTTTATGTGTATATGTCACTTTTCAGAATAAAATAGAAATACAAAAAATATATGAGAAAAACTCGACAAAGTAAAATATTTGCATATATTTTCAAAAAAAAATAAAAAAATACATAAATAAATAAAATAAAAATAAAAAAAGTCTAGAAAACTAAAAAACATTTAAATTGAAGTTTTTTTTTGATTTATGCTCGTTTGTATTTGCATTTCATATTGAATTTCACGGAAAAAAAAAGAAAAGGAGAAACGAAACAAAAACAAATTCAATTCATTTATTGATTACAAAATATTTCAAATTACATTCACACACAATTGTACGCTTCCAAATATGACCGTTTTTTTTTTTTTTTTTTTTCTTAATAATTTATCATATAAATGTATTCAAAATTTTGTTTAGAGATATGTGCATAAAAATTATCGAAAAGCTTTTCGAAAAACAAAACTACACAATTTGTTAATACTTGCATGTAGCATGTATGTTACATGTACACACAGGGTCATATATTTGCATACGTGCACATGTTTATGTGTACATTGATTATGAAAATCATTTGACATAAATGAAAAAATTTAATTTAAGTTGATTTCACTTTTTTGCTTTTAATCTTGTTTTTCTTATTTTTTTTTTTTTTTTCATTTTTTGTTGCATCTTCTTAATATTTTTTCTTGCCATTAAACATTTGAAAGATAAAACCGGCTTCATGTACTGTAAAGTTAACGTGAACGCTATGAGAATCACTTTTGTATGAAATTAATGGAAAGAATGTTGAATTAAGCATAAAATGTTTTCATTATAAGAGTTTATGATCTCTCATAAAAAACTTTTAGTTAAATTACAAAACATCTTTCGAGAAAGATATGAAGATATTATGTGCATGGCATGGCTGAAGGCCATCAAAAAAGAATCTTATCTCATAAGTGTAAAATATTTTAGAAAAACGAAACTTATGAACCAGAAATATTAACGTGAAACCTTTTGAGGTTATGAGCTAAATATTTTTGAATACATCTTCATTTTATGACCGTAATATTAATAAAGAATCATATATATATATATATATAATTTTAAGCTGAAGTAACTCAGATTATTTGATAATTTCCGCGAAATTGAGGAAAAATGATGAGTTGACGATGAGTTACGAAAATTAGCTAAAAACTTATTCACTGTAAGCTTAGTGATAGAAAAATTTTGAAAAAATCTCCTTTTATCAAATCTTGTCATCGAACATATCATAAGTAAAGGCGACATATGCTAAACCCAGGAATAGTGAACGTTCAAGTTCGTCAATCGTTAATAATCAAGGAGTGGTTCCTATAAAGGTAATCTTAAGCTGGTATATTAAGTTTTGGCCACATTTGGCGGAGTTTATGAGTAATAAGGAAAAAGACAATTATTTATTCCTTTTGGAAAATAGAGGTCTTCTCAATTTACCTGATCCTGCGGCCGTTGCCTTCCATTTTCAATACCAACCTATCAAACTTGAAGTCGATAGTTTCATTTTTGCAGCCAGGAGAATGTTTACAACTGATATTACGCGGATGGACAGACGGACTGACGGACAAGTTTTAATCGTTTTAGAATTTGGTGTCGATCAAGAACGTATATATTTTGCGGATCTTTGGTGCTTTCTTCTGGGTGTTGCAAACGTTTTGACAAAATAAATACATCCCTCGCTGATGGGTATAAAAACAAAAGAATATATAACTTAAATATTTAATTCCGTCGCTTATACTCGATGTCCTTTCAATAAAACTCCAAGCAGCAGGAGTTCTGAGGTGAGAGCTTCGTCAGTTTCCACTGGTAGTTGATTATGCGATGCTATGCTATACAATATCCAAACTTAAAATTTTTCTTTTTCTCGATTATAAAGAGTTGGGAAACTTCTTAACTTACGATGGCATGAAATAATTTTCGATTTGTCAGTCAGTATTTACGCATCATAAACACCATTCAATGTTCGAGTTATAGCCTCAAGGGAAAATATTCCCTGTTTTCCGCAACGAATTGCCTAATAATAATAGAAACAACACCAGCAATATGTCGGAAAAGTGACTTAAGTTACCTTTAAGTAACCTATAGTTAACTTTTGGAATACTTTATATTATCATTTGTGATGCAAAATATCTTTGCTTTCACAGTTGCTTTAGAGGAAAAGAACGCTTAGAAACTATGCAATTATTTAATGACTTAAGTTAAACAGTAACCTTTTGAAAATTATTGATACAATCTTAAAAGATTATGTGGTGCAGCCAAAAGATTAACTTGAAGGAACTTGAATGCCTAATGCATCACCTAATACGTAGCCCTGCAGAGAATCCTAAGCTGTCAACCGATGCACTTACGGTTTTCTTGTACATGTACGCAAAATATACTGAGTTATTAATTAGGGATTAAAGCTTAAGGTTAGATTTTCTTGGCAACACCAACTACAACAACAACAGTATGTGTGTCTCCTTCATAATGTAAGCATAATTTCTTTTAAAATTAAATGCTTTTAAAAACCTACTACTTGAGGTTAAAGATAATTTATATTCACTTTAGGAGCCAATCAATTTTGTTCATTTTTTTTTTTTTTTTTTTTTTTTTGTTACTATACATGATGAATGATTATTAAATTTTGTTGGCAAAGGAATTTAAAGGCGCAAAAAAAAAAAATATGAAACTGAAAACGCAAAATAAGCATATGTTTGAAGTTTATATCCTCATTAAAAACGAATAAACCCTTTATTGAAGATTTTTTAAAAATTCATAATACTTTGCACTTAATTTATTTAACCATCTACTACCTGCTTTACATGTGTTGCATGAATAAATTTATTATTATTATTGTTATTGTTAATGCTATCTATCTGTGTGTTATAAGCACTTATTCAAATATTATATACATATATTATTAATTTTCTCATATGAAGAATGTTTGATACGCCAAAATCACTTCAATACTGAATTTTAATATTAAACTGAATTGACTACACTATACTACACTATAATCTATCCATATGTATGACTATAAATGATCCAGTATATAATAGTAATGAAAAAATTCAGTCCGATATTAATACCATACATGCAGTATTGTATGAATATAAATGTGTATGAAGATTTATTTTTACAGATTCTCCAATTATCGTATGCCGTTCATGTGTGTACGAAAATTAAAAAACACCAAATAACAGCTTAGGTCGAATCTTTTCACACTGGCAAAACCGTTGAACTATATAGTTTACACTTTACAATTCCGCGAATCGATATTTTTAATCTTTGGCGTACGTGTAACATACGTGGCACAAAAAGCGTTGCTTAGCAGCAATATATAAAAGTTTGTGCTTGAAAAAAAATTTTTATACCTTTAAGAAAAATTTATCATTTTCTTCCAATTTTGTCGACGTCTGACGGCGGGTTCAAATAATTTTTCTTTTGTTTCTTTATATTTCATCTTAAAAAAATTCATTTTTCAGTTTTCTATCTATATCTCTTGCAAATTTTGGAATTCCGCGGACATAGGGACAGACAAAAAATTAAATTTTTATACAAAGTAGAATACCTTTTAGACAAAATTAATTTATATTTTTGCTGTAATGGACAATCATTTGACTTGGGTCGAGTAAATGGATGAAACAATGAAGTTTTCTCTTTATTTGTTCGCTCGGCAGTATTTTGGATAACTGCGGTTACAGTATCTGCTACGTTAAGAAATTGGCTAAGTCATCGTAAAATGTGATCAAGAACTACGTCCATTTGTTCTAACTTTATCTACATGATAGAAAAGAAGTATATAATAATAAATAGCATTTGTAAAAATATAAAAAATAATTAAACAATTATTTTTGTAAGTTTCCTTTTTTCTTTTTTTTTTTAATGAAATTCAGTTCAGAATGAAAATCTCTACTAATTGGTAAAAGTGGTCTTTATCACTAACAATTTAACAGACAAACCAGCGCAAAAAAGCCAGAACAGATATTTAAAAAAAAAAAAAAACAAAAAGAAAGGAAACCTTACTACTATTATTATAATCTCGCATAGTATACTGTAACAGAAAAAGCTGTAGCAGCGGGCAACAATAACAATAACTGCAACAAGCCATTGATCTCGTCAATTAAAACACATAAAAATGTAATAAAACGATTGAAACAAAGAAATCAAATCGAAATTGTACATTTTTACAAATGGTGCAAATAATAAGGGCGGAATGATAGAAGGAAAGAGAACGAAATAGGCTTTTAGTTAAATGGTCAATGATTCAGTAGTGGTTACGGGTAAGAGGATGGTCTTCATCCTACTCCAACTACTACTACTACTACTACTACTACTACTACTAGATAATTGTGTGCAGTTAATGTAAATGTATGTGTGTTTGATGTGCTTTTTGGTTGCTCTTTATAGATAGCATACAATTTTGCATTTAAAATCCGTTCGCAACCAAAAATCTTTTTAACCGACACTGATGATGATGATGATAAAAACCAATTACAACCATTCAAGCGTTTAAGTGATTACGTTGAAAGGATCCATATGCTGCGCATACATCTCACGACTAACTATGTGGGTGTATAATTTTTTCTTTTTTTTATTACTTGGCAAAGTCATAAAGAAAATTAAGAAATCCGATTAAAAGTATGACAAGAAATAAAAGATTCTTCAAGTATGTCTTTTGTGTATAAATGTGTGTGCATGTGTGTGCGCATGTATGTGTGTGTCCATATATGCTTTGATTAAAAATTCGGTCTAATGAAAAATTCATATAGCAGTGCATATGCATGTGTGGCGAAGTGATTCGAAAATGATTGTATATTTAGAAAAAAGCGAAAGCAGAGAAAACGAAAAATGAAAATAGAGTTTTTGAGCGAATTTTGGATACCCATCAATTCAAACAAATACATTCTGTTAAATAAAAATGTAGTTTTCTAAAAATTAGCAAAAATGAAATCATTTTCAGGTCTTTTGCGAAATATTCGAGTGTCAAGTGATTTCTTCTATCAAATTCTTATAACTTTTCAATAAGATTTGCAAAAACCATTTATGGATGCATATTATTAAGTATTTGCAATTTATCTTAATTTCGCTAAATTTGTGCATCCCATTTATGCAAAGACGAAGGGACACCCTGCCAACTTATATACATTTTATTATGACCTCGAAGTTTACAGACAATATATCGAAATTAATAAGCTTCTATAGTTCGCTCTAGGAAACCTAAAGACTCTAATAAGTGCGAATTACTCTAATTGGTGATAAAAGGCAGAAGAAATTTCTTTTCACTGAGTGGGCATAAAAAAATTGCTCATCTTTGATGGCAATGTTAATAGAAAATGGTTTACAGAAAAGCTCTCTTCATACAAAAAGTAAAAGCTTTAAGTGTCTAAAAGCATATTCTTCGGAGCCCATACGTGTGCTGAAAGTGTACATATTAGGGAGATTCTTAAATATTAATTAAGTCTAAAAAAGTCTTCATTAAAAGCGAGTAAAATGTTCATTCAAAAGGTCCGCCATAAGGTTGACTAAATGTGTTCGATTTTATATCAAAGTATGCTTTAAAGGGAATTTTAATTGCATGATTTTTTTATTTTTTTTTTTGGTAAATATTTTTTTAATGGTTTACAGTGACATGCTTTCGTCATGAATGTATGTGAAGTGCAATATACGAATCAAAAAAAAAAAAAATTTTTTTTTTAACTTTTCCGCGGCAGCAAAATCGTGTTTAAGAAAAATCTTTGGCTAAAGGAAGAACTTATCATCCTAATTGCAGGTAGCTGTTGGGAATTGATGTTTTGAGTGCAAAACCTATTCTTAAAACAAATGGTTATACACGTAGCTTCCTTGATAAGGAAGAGTTTAGAGTAGGTGTGACGCTACAACTTCGATCTTCGATAAGTATGTGGGTTTGTGTAAATTGGGGAAAAGGGCGAAAAGCCACATGCCCACTAAACTGCGCCCGTTCTATTATCTCTTTCTCTTTCTTATTGCACGTTTAGGGCACACCCCATGAGTCAGTCGTATATATAATAATAAAAACAAAAAAATAAAAATGAAGTCATAAATCATTCAAACGTAAATACCCAATATATGGCCATTGAAAGATTACTGGAAGAAAATGAAAATGCAAAAAAATTATTCTTCAGCTCACTTTCGAGAAATTTGAATGTTTTTATTCCTTTTTATTTTCTGCATTATTTACATCTTATCGCATTCGTCGAGCGTTCCCGATACTTTTATTATATTTCTATTATATATTAAGTTATTGAATAAAAGTCAAAACTGAAGACAAAGTGAAGATGACAGTACGTCTATGCTGCGGGGAAAAGTAAAAAAAATTTGCTAAAAAAATATTACTTTCCTTAACCAAGAATGCTAATAAGAATTGGAAAAGAACTAACTTTGCAAGTGTCTTTTGTTTATTCTTTCATGATCAGTCCCTTAGGTGAAGTCACTCATTTGTATATAAGCTTGGTGATGGTCAGTCGCAAGGAAGTAGGGAAAGAGAGATAGAAGGCGGTCGCAGGCTGTGGGATTTATCTGCAACTGATCGCAGCCAGACAATTGAATTATGATCTATTGCACGATGCGCTTGATTTATTTTCATTTAGAAAATTGAATTTTTCTACAAGATTTGATCTCTCAAAACGAGTTAACGTAATGTCGTCAGAGTAGTTTTTTAAGTTACGAAAATAGCCACAAGCCAAGCCCTACAGCACGGCTGTGAAACGGAAAGAAGAGAGAGGAATTTTTGGTCCTCCTGCAACAGTTCTGACTAATGACTATACCTTCATGTAGAAATATTTTATATTAACATAAGCCCAATTCATTGGGCACCGCACCGCGATAATCCGAGAAAACTTCAAGGTTTTGATTTTTGATTACAACTGACTACTCTTTGATCAAAATTTTGATTACTTTTTTATTTTTTTCGCTCAAGAGTCTTAATGTTGTTTGATCACTTTCCAATAACACCTATTGTGGGTAAAAAGTAGCTTTGATCAAAAGGTAATAGAGTAAGTTGAACTGGTCTTGAAATGGTCAACATACATGTCTCTTGCAACGTCTGCTGAATTTGCGAAAAAGTCTCAGATATATTCAATATATGCTGAGAAAGTGTCCCTTGTTTGAATTATTGCACTGCTAGCATATGGCAGACAATGTTAACATGCTGGAGCTTATACTTTTATATACATATACATTTATAAAACTCTAAGAACCCGTATAAGCCGTGAATGCTTAACGTATACAGAATTGTGCCCATCTGTGCATACATAGGTGCATCATATGTTTTATATAAGCGCATGTCTATTGCTGTTGTTGCCATTACTGTGGCTATTGTAGACATATGTAATCTGTAACTATACGTTTAGCGGAGCCACGATGAGGTCGTTTTTTTTGCAGGATGCTTCAACGATGCAGTGATTCTAGTGTTTAACCTTAACTTGGCAAAAATTCTTATAAAGAAACTTAAGAAAATATGTACTGATTTTATTTATAAAAAAAAAAAAAAAAAAAAAAAAAAATTAAAAACAAATTACTTCTTTTTTTTTTTACTTCAAACTTTTACTTTACAACGTGTTTTAGTCCTATCAGTAGTTAATGTTTAGAGAGTTTCGGAGAATATCATCTAAAAAATGCTAAAATATTCGGCATTTTTTTTTTTGTTTCTTCTACTATTTGTGCGGTAAAAAAGTTGCTCGATGCGATGATAATAACACAAGAGTGCTTCCATTAACTACCACACTGCAGTAGATAGCGAAAAGCAGATATAAAGGAAATAAAATAAAGTTAATCGTAAACTGTAATAATATTGCACAAAGGCATAATATCTAAAGTTAGTCTGTTGCTTTAGATGCTTACGTACGCACTTGTACACTGAACCAGCAGCCGCCGTATAAGTGGGTTTATTTGCAAACAAATCCAAAATGACCATAATTCATTAGAGTTCTGGTTATAGAGCTGATTGTAATAGTGTAGTAGAAGTGAGTGCAGAGTTTAGTTAAACTTCTTGATTAAACCGCAATGCGTCTAAGTGGGTGTGCGTGCGCGTGTATGCGGGTGTAGTGGTACAATCGGGTATGGATAATGGCAATGGGCAATGATAATATTATATGATGTACTCGTCGGTATTAGTAATAGTGGTGACGATGTTAGTTATATGTACGCGGCTGTGTGTATGTGTGTGTGTGTGCGGGCTGTAGCATATGAGTGTATAAGTGTGGGCGAATAAAAAAGTTTTTTACTCTCCGGGCATTTAATAAAACAAATCAAATGGATTCAACTGCAGTGTTTAAGTGCTTGGGTGTGTATGTATGCGGTTAAGTTAAGAGTGCGTGCGAAAGGTATAACCATACTTAATAATAGCTTTTTTAAGTGTGTGTATGTGTGTTTGTGTATGTGTGCGCCTGTGAAAAAACACATACATATATTTAAGGTTTTGCGTGCGTGTATCTAACCGCAACTACACATGCTGTGAATAATAATAAACTTACTAAACCGCATAGACAAATTCCAAGCACGTTATTGAAAATTTCGTCAAAGGAATTCTTTTCACTGAGTGCCAAGGATACATACATACACTCGCATTTCCTCATACCTAAGCTCACTTTGCTCTTTACTCTTCCACACTATTCAGCCAATCGTTTTTTTATTACTTGAGAACAGCAAATAAATGTTAAGGATTTTGTGGGAAAATCAACAAAAGGATAAACGAAAGAGAGAGAGGTAGAATGATTTATGTAAGTTGTAAATTAAATTTTGTTTGTAAGAAAAGAAAAGAACAAAAAAGCAAAACATATATTTAAAAAAAAAAAAAAAACAAAACAAAAGCAAATAGAAAGAAAAACAACAACAACATATTTTTCTATATTTAAATAAAAGCATTACTGATGCAAAATAATGACCGTCATAACAGCGTGCTTTACTGCTGTTCATGACATTTTACACACATTTCGCTGACGGTGCAATTATATGAACAAGTGTTTGTGTCATATTTCATGTTTAATGTTATTCTTGTTGTTATTAATTAAAGTATAAATTAAAGAGAAAAATTAATTTTAATTTATATTCGCTTTCTTTTCTTTCATTTTCTCTTCTTTTCCCCCCTTAATTCAAGGCCTTGTTGCATACACACGACGTGGTGGCGCGTGATGTTTACAGTGAAGAAGCTTTACGTGTTACGCCGCCTCCAATGGCTCCTTATATTAACGGTGATGAATTGGATAATAGCGATGCAGCCGAATTGCAGCATGTGACCCGTGTACGTTTGGTGCAATTTCAAAAGAATACTGACGAACCAATGGTACGATTATTAAAAGCTATTATTAACCTTTTAATTAAACGAACGCAATACAATCGCTTTATAGTAACTGTAACGTTTGAATTGTTTCATTGCAGGGCATTACACTTAAGATGACGGAAGATGGTCGTTGTATAGTCGCACGTATAATGCATGGCGGCATGATACACCGTCAGGCGACTTTGCATGTGGGCGACGAGATACGCGAAATTAATGGCCAGCCAGTACAACATCAATCCGTAGGACAATTGCAACGAATGCTGGTAAGTCACGCTTAACAATTTAAATTGTGTGCGGTCTTCATGTAACAATGAAATAAATGCATTAGATCTTAATGGTTTTAAAGCAGCAACTTAAAATTTAGCGTACATACACAGTATAGATGTGTAGGTACAACCACAATGGAAATGAAAAGACGTTATCGAAAAGAATATCATATATAAATGCATTCTTGCGAAACTTGTGGAAACGCGTACTCCAACGTACCGCAACATTTAATTTTAAAAACATATAAGTATGAGAAGGGCGTAACACGGTGCGGAGCGGATGCAAGAAATGAGGACATAGTGCAGCGCATTAAAGAAGGACAAGAAGTGATGACAATTTGTTTTGAAGCATTATTTTGAATAGTAGCGACTTTGTGCGTAGGGATCAAAATTCCGAAGCACCTTTTGATTGTTGCCTTTCGAAGAGGCCTCCACAGAGTTTCTAACAGAATTATTAAAGTACTTAAGCACTTTTTAGTACCAATTGGAGACGAATTCCAATCTGAGAAGAACAGGGAAAGGAAAGGACAGGAACAAAAAGCTGTAAGAAGTGATAACAAAAAATTAAAATAAAAAAGACTTTAAGAATCCCTTCACTGACTAAGTTGTAGATTT
Organism: Glossina morsitans morsitans; assembly: GCA_001077435.1. NCBI lineage: Eukaryota > Metazoa > Arthropoda > Insecta > Diptera > Glossinidae > Glossina > Glossina morsitans. The sequence goes on along the minus strand of CCAG010012833.1, from coordinate 8,703 downwards.
AAAAATTAAGTTAAAAGAGGAGCATAAAGGCAGAACACGACGACATCCTAGGTACATGAAAATTAGAGTAAATTAAGAAAAATATAGAAATTAAAATTGTTCGAATAAACACGTCTTTGAAAACTAAACCAATCGCCCCATCACTATATGGGTATCAAATAAAAGAACTTGGAGAGTAGAATGCAAAAAGCATAGTGGTGGGTATTTGAGATTCGGCCACGCGGAATATAACTTTCTTAGTTGTTTTTTTTTTTTGAGATTTTAATAACTTCAGGAGTATATAGATGGACTGATCCAGTAATGAATAACGTCTGAAACAGAGCAACAAAATTATTATATTACTTGACTTAGGGCCAAATAGAAAGTTCTACTTCAAACAGGTCAAAACATGTATTATGTAGATTGGATGGATGGATAATCTTCAATTTATTTAACTAATAAAATAAAATAAAATTATTTAATCATTTGCCTGAAGAGTTTATAAGGTTTTATTCCAATTAGATTAGAATGGAACTTGCTGGTCGAAATGTGTGTTTACCGTCGGCGTTGATAACAGAATGATAATTGGTCATTATTCATCTGAGAGAGGTGGGACCTTCTGCTCTAAGTAGGTTAAATTGAGTTTTCCTATTACTATTTGGTAACTCTATGACCGAATGATAATCTTCGTGCGTTACGAAGTTCTGCTCTAAATAAATTTGATTATAGTTACCTTTTACCTGCATTAGCTTATAGTAATGAGTCGGAAAGAAGGCGGCCACATATTTTGTGAAACAGAATAAATCTAATACGTGACCCGTCTACAAAGTTTACAACAGCATCATAATAACTGTTGTGAATTTCTATTATAACTAAATTAGCTTTAAATTGGTTGCCTATTATTTGATTCTTAATTTTAAAAGCACTTTTCTTAACGTCTTTTTAATCCTCTTTCGGGTTCTTACTCTGTTTTCCTCGTTTTCTTCGGAAATTTTCTTAAAATATACTTCAAAACTACTTTTTAATCAAAGTAGTTATTAAGGATTTCAAAGCATCGCTATATTAAAAAAAAAAAAAAAAAAAAAAATTTATTACGTATTCATTACATTCATGTGTATGGAAATTAAGCGATAGTCATAAATATTTTATTATATATATTTTTATGTATGCGTCTTCTTCGGAGTTCTCATTGCATTTTTATTATGCTTGCTTTCTTCTGTTCCAGCGTGAGGCACGTGGTTCTGTTACCTTCAAAATAGTTCCTTCATACCGTAGCGCTCCACCACCCTGTGAGGTAATTATGTCAAATGTATGAATTTTATATATTTTTTCCGTTATTGTGCTTTTTTTTGTTTTTTTATTTCGTTTTTCTTTTGGTACTTGGTAAAGAAAAAACAAGAGAAAAACAAAATTGAAGTGTTTATTTTATTTTGTGCTGTTACGTTGCTACTGTTGCTGTTTTTCTTTACTTTTCTTTTCCTTTTTTATTTTAGTTTTATTTTTTTTTTTAATATGATATCGCAATTTGTATGTAAATCTGTGCATTTTTATGGGTCTGCGTATACATATTTTTTATGTGTGCGAATGTACGAATGTGTGTGCCTATGTCGTTTATTATCCCAAGTTGCTTTCATTTTGTTGCTTACATGTATATGTATATGTATATGTATATGTCTTTATATATGTAACTGTGTATGCGTATATATAGCGTCCACTTTTTGCCATCATCAACATCACCTGACACTTACATTTGCTCGTCGTCTCCGTTTTCTTTTGTTGCTGCTGTAAAGCATTGCTGCTGTGCATCCCAACGGAGAACCTTTGGTTATTTACTCGCACCACATCTCCTGCACTTCCGTTCGTTTTCCTCACTCTTGTTAATACTTATTATTATGAAAATATTGTTATTTATCTTAAGTTGGTTTTTTTTTGCATTTCATTTAGTTTTATTACATTTTATGTACTAGCTTTTAATTCGTTTGTTTCTCATTAACATAAAATATCACTTTTTCTAAATAACAAAAAAAAAAAAAAACTAAAAAAAAATCCAACATCATGCAGCTTTTCAGGATCAGACCAGCCCCGGTTCTAGTAAGTAAAGCATAATAAAAAAAAAAAAAAAAAACAAACAAATTATAAAAGACATGACTTATATGTTTTGGCGCTGTCTGTGCTTAGTTTACCAACTAACTAACAGATTTAAAACTTAAGTTCGTTTAGTTAAAAGTTTCATTTGTTCAAAGTTATGTTTACTGTTTGTCTTGTCTCTTTTATTTTTGGATTTCGTTGATTGTCCATCAATCTCGCATTGTTTTTTCCTGTCCTTTATTTTCTATTTCTCCTTTTCTCTCTTTCTGTCTGTCTCTCTGCATAGTTATCATGCGTTCACTTTGTAAAATGCGAAGCGAAAAAATTAAATTTATTTTTCGTTTTCCGTTTTCCGTTTTTGTTTTATATAAAGTGTGTTGGAATCGAATTATATTTCTTGTTAACATTTCTTTTATAAAATTCAAAGGAAAAGTGAAAAAGCTTTGCTCAAAAAATTTGTTATTTGCATGCAATGATAAGAAATTTAATTGCATTTACTTAATTAACTTTCTCTTCCGCAGTAGATATTGCTCTTGAAATATCTTCTTTGCCACCAGTCAAACACCGTACACAACATGCAAAAACATTCAATGAACCTTTCAAGTAATTTCGTAAGAGACGGTGACCGTGCAAACATGTTGCATACATGTTTCTTGACTTTGAATTCTCAGGGCTACCCACTGCTTAGTTGTCCTTACGTTAAAAGTACAACAGTGCGTTGCCGAGAGACGCTTGCAATCATTTTTGCTTGCACTGCTTTTACAAAAATTAAAATTAACATTACTTTTACTATTGAGAAATTTTTGAGGTGTCATCTTTTGGATATCACTCTCATTGACGTCGATCCATTCGAGTAGAACATCGGCCATCGAAAATTCGCGCTAAATTTTGTGTATAACACGTTCAACAACATTAGTTACTGCTAATTACAATCGTATGACTGTTGCTAATGCTTTTGTTTGTGCGTATGTTTTAGAGGATTAGAGGAGATTTCGATTTTGCAATTAAATTGATTGCTTTTTGGCCAACAACAGATGCCATTCGAAAGTTTAAAGTTTAAAGCGGTAAACCATAAGCATTTCTTCGAAAGTAACAATTTACTATAGGCTGTGTTCGTGAATCGTTTACCGCATTCCATTAAAAACGATTAATATTTTGGATTTATTTTACCGTATCGGAGTACACTTCATCAAGACATGTTAACTCCTTGGAGCGTGAAAAGAGGGAAGAAAAATGAAAGCGCGCAAATGCATAGTTTACTCAAACTGAGTGCAATTTTAATCAATTCTTAATTGAAATAACTATTTGAGAACGACACAAATGCAAAAGGCGATGTACGACAAAACAGTCAAAATGACCAAAAACTATATAGTACTTGAGCTAGAAATAGGAATATTTATGACCTTACGATCTCATGTTTAGAAAATGGTATCAAAAAAGGAAGGTCGGGAAATAGAACTTAGATGGTTAAACGGCTGTAGTGAAAACATAATAAAGATCGGCTTGGTTGACTTTAATTCCCACTTTAAGTCTGACTTCAATTCTGACTTTAATTCTGACTCAACTAAACTGTGGTCAATATCTTATATAATAAATTATTATGCTGGCTCAAGCAAAATAGTAATTTTAAATGAAGTTATTAGTAAAGTTACATTCGATGTGGGTCATAACTGAGGTAGGTTATCTTAGCTAGGTTATAGCTAGATTTACATTATGTGGAAATATAAGAAAGTGTGAACTTAGCATAAATGATTAATAAGTAGGTAAGTCGAAGTAAGTCGATAAATCGATAATGCTACGCGACAAAGCACAGTGATGCAGGGTTTAAATAATTTTAGGCGAAAGGGTAACGAATTTATCTCCACCATCCCGCTTTTTGCTCTCAATTAAACGCCATGAATTCCATTATGATCCCATTATGTCTTTTCTGGATGATATTTGAATAAACGGTTCTACAACAAATGTGTCCGAAATTCGGAGGACCGTTCAAATTTCCCTTCACCGTTTTTTGAAAAAATGCTCTCTTATAAAAAATATCTATTTTTAAATAATAAAAAGAAATTTTCTACAAGGTTTTGGGAAACCTTGAAACTCTTTTTATACCCTTTAAATCACTTATGGTACAGTGTAAATTAAGTTTTTGTGCGGAAATATGTGACATCCAGGAGAACTTGAAATATATCTATCGTTTATTATGTCGATCGATTCAGAAAGCTTGATTCTGAAGCTTGTCTGTGCGCCTGTCTGTCCACCCCTCTGGCCATGTACTTTGTATTCAATCTTCAGGTTCAAATTTTTAAGATATTTTGATGAAATTTGGTACAGCGACATTTTTCGCCCAAGGACGAACGCTATTAAAACTCGGACCACTTTTTTGACCACTTCCTAGTGACACCTTATTTTGTAAGGTCGTTATGTGATTAATAGTAGTGTGATGTAGGTTATTTAACAGTTGGCCCATGACCGACTATAGTGTTTCCACATTTTCGAGATTGGTTTAGTTGTTTTACTTTCCAGAAACACTTTAACAGATTCGTTGCATATAGGCACAAACTATAAATGGAGATGTCATCTCGAGCATACGTATTTTGGATCGGTATTAAATATCTCAACAATTTCTTTAGGCAAATGCTAGATAAATGTAAGGACAGACAGACAAGCTTAAATCGATTAAGCAAATGATTCTGAATCGGCAAGTATAATGAAGGATCCACACACACTATACTCTATTTCAGAAAAGATTTTGAGAGATAAAGATAAGCTGAAAGTGAAAAAAGAACTCATCAAATTAATAATAAGATTTATTATCAAAACTACTTTAGCTAAAAGCTCGGCTTGCTATGGATCTCTTGTGCAAGACTTATTTTAATAAAATTTATTTAGGCTCCTTCTTACGAGATCACACGATAATTCAACATAAAAAGCTCTAGCAAATACAAGACATGATTCGATTAGATCCAAGTCAACATATACGATTCCTTAAAAAAGCAATAAGATAGTCAGTCACTATTACTTCCGCCATGAGTTCAAGATGTTTGCTTAGATAGTCTCGACGAAAGCTGCAACAGCGGGCTTAGCAGCGAGGCTAGGGTCTTTTATTGTCACACGAGTTGTTTTCTTTTGTCAGATTGTCTAAGAATGTAGATTGAGAAGGAGCAGATAGTCATAATGTCTGAATTTCGTAATGTATACGTTGATATGCTTTAACATTAATATATAAAACAAGTAAAAAAATTGTATTCGGTCGTGACCGAATCTTTTATACCGTTATCCTCTTTTATCGGTTATGCTAAAAATGGCAAAAAAAGTAAAAAAACGTAATTTCCATGCTCTATAATGTGACTGATTCGGCACGAAAGTGTTTTTTAACTTGAATGAATGAATAGAATCTCCAATGTAGATAACATATATATATATATATATATATATATCTTGCATGAGAGCATTAAAAAATCAAAACCTAAGTCCTTGACAATAAACAATATTTAATAACAAAAATTCAAATTTAGAAAATAGTTTTTTCTTTGTATCGCTATTAATCTTCGCTTTGTTTTTAAAACAACGTCTGGAAAGAAGAGCGTCAGGTGTTTTTTTGTTCTGTCTCAACAAAAGATGAAAATAATTCAAACTCTTGCATAGTATATATATGTACACATCTTTATATACAAAAAGAATTTTTGAGCAAAGTTTTCGAAAAGAAGGGAAGAAATAATCTCTGCATTAATGTGAATTTAAATTTTAGATAAATATAAATGAAATGTCTTTGTGTGCATTTGTTGTTATACGTTTCATTTTAGATATTTGTGCGAGCACAGTTTGATTATAATCCCTTGGATGATGAGCTAATACCATGTGCCCAGGCAGGCATTGCCTTTCAAGTGGGTGATATATTGCAGGTAAGGTGGCTTTATAGTAAGTAAAAGATATCATACGATACGATACGATACGATACGACACGACACGACACGATACATTATAACACTGTAATGGTAATTAATTTCTAATCTGACTATTACGGCTGCTTTTGTTATTGTTGTGGTGCTTGATGTCGTTTCTGTTTACTGCTTACCTTGGCATTGATTGCAGATTATAAGCAAAGACGATCATCATTGGTGGCAGGCTAGATTGGATGCTGTGGGTGGTTCGGCTGGTCTAATACCATCACCAGAATTGCAAGAATGGCGTATAGCCTGTCAAACCGTGGATAAAACTAAACAAGAGCAAGGTAAGTCTAAAATGGGGAAAACTAATCGCTTATATGCCTGGTGGGTGTTATCGGTCTTTTTGTGCGTGCGTGTGTGTGTGTGTATGTGTATGTGTATGTGTATGTGTATGTCTCTCTCTTTTTCTCGCTCTCGCTCTTTCTGTCTTTCTCTCTGTCTGTCTTTGTTTTACAACTATGTATAAATAACTAAGAATATATGTGTGTGTGCGTTTCTGTATACTCTACTCTATGGTATCAATACACAAATAATTATAATTGGCTTGTACTTGTGCGTGTGTCGCTCTCGCTATAACCGGTCTCATGATTTACAAATTTTGTTTTGTTTTTATTTGTTTCTTTTTTAATGGTAGAAAAATTGTAAAAAAAATTTCTTGTATTCATTCCTTTCTACTTCATTACCTGTAATTGTCTTTCTGACTTAAATTAATTTTGTGTTTTTTGTTTTTTTTGTTCCAAATGAAATTTCAATCTATTTTTAAAACTATTGTTAATAAATGTGTATTTTCGTATCGAAATCTATAGTGGTAATTATTTAAGTATTGTTTGAAAAACAAGAAAAATAGGAAAATTTTTTATCGCTCCTCTCGTTCAAACTCTCAGTCTCTCTCTCTCTCTCTCTCTGTGTCTTTACTCTCTCCATTGCCATAAATGACAAGATACTTTGTTAACCATTTAGTGGAGGGTTTTTTTGGCGATATTCGATGCGTTGTGGATAATAAACAAATCAAGCATGCCATCACACTATACTTCATGTTAGTTTGCCTAGACTTTTTTTTTTTTTTTTTTTTTTAACGAAAGAAACATCGTAGCTGTGTGGTCTGCTTCCCTTAACTTTCATATTACTGTAAAATAAATTTTATATTCTCTATGTCTCTATCTCTCTCTCTCTCTCTCTCTCTATCTCTCTCTCTGTCTTTCCTAATTCTCTGTGTTACATAAAACATTTAATTCAATTAATACAATATCTGTAAATACCTTATAAATGCAGGTGAGCCTGGTGCTGGATGTTCCGCTCACACAGATGGGTGTGATGGATCCACAGGTATAGCTAACAAAAAACACGTAACCTACAAAAAAACAAATACACACACACATACACATGCACACGCACATATGCACACAAACGATACGTGACGCCACAAAACCAAGCGGCTAACTGAAATAAAACAACAGCAAACCCCTAGCACTTGTTCTAAAAATAAATATTTAAACAGTTACAAAAACAAAAATAAAATTCGAAAAGAAATTTTTAATGAAAATCTTGGAAACAACGGATTTACGAGCAAAAAACAAAAAAAAAGAAATAAAAAAAGAAGGAAATCTAATAATGCTTTTTTGGTGCTCAACTTGGTTATTGTGATTGTTGTTGATGTTGTTGGTTACGTTTTTTCGTGCGTTCAATCTTTTTTAATAAATATTCAAAAGCTACGTAAAGAAAAAATCTTTTTGCAACTGTTAGCGCTTTACATGTGTGTGGTTGTTTTCCTTGTTATTGTTGTTACTGTTGTTGCTGTTGTTGTTGTTGTTGTTGCTGTTGTTGCTGCTACTGCTGTACTGTTCTTGTTTACACAGTCGTTTAGCGGTTTCATTTTGGCTGCACGTCAAAAACCACAATATCACTATATAACATCCCAACAGCACCATCGCACCTACCACCATCTGGAATATCGACAACAACAACAACAAAAGCAGCTTAACTAATAACGACCGCAGCATTTTTTTGCTTTAACTCCTCATTTAATACTTGTGAGCACCAGTAGTTGTAGTATTAGTTCTAGTAATATATTAACAACGTATACCTTCCAAACTGCACTCTTTCTTCCGTATAGCTAACTATTTTTGTTTTTTTTTCTCGAAAAAAAAAGAATTACTTTTACTAACTGTATTAAAAAAAAAAAAAAAGCTTTCAAAAAAATTTTTTAAATACCTTCAAATCCGTAGATAATAATCTACAACATTTCGTAGTGGTCTACGTATAGCAAAACATTAAAGTCAAACACACGCACACACCTTATTTTTAAGCCTCTGCATACCAGCACTTTACACTTACAACCATTGCCACCGTTACCACCATTACCATCATGTAGATGCCATTGTTCGCTAAAACCTGCTACACATATTTCGCTCTATCTCTCTCTCTCTCTCTCTTTCTTTTTCTCTGTCTCTGTCTATATGGTTCTTAATTAATACGCTTTTCGCTTTTCTAAAGCTTCCTTCATCTTTCATCGCAAAAACCCGCTGCTACAACTAGTACTTTTGTACATAAGCATCATTTTAAAATCCTAAGTTCCTTTCGTTATTTCTTTTCCTTTTTTTTTCGTTTTTTTTCCTTCTCTCTAGCGGTATTAACAGTACCAGCAATAAGACTTTAAAGATCTCCTTCACGAATTTTTACCAGGGAAAAAAGAAAA